>VIAB01037332.1:0-12077 GCA_009801035.1 Oophaga pumilio
GCCATATAGGAGGTATCTCCTCCCGCACCCCGGTGAACTGGCAAAGCCTTTTGAGGCTTCCCAGACACCGGGGCCACAATAATCACCCCCACAGTGTCATTTAAGTTATATTGTGGCGGTGACATGCTCCTTGCCACCGCCGCTTTCTCTCTGCATCTTCTCTCATTGTCCCCCGGTGGGGAAGCGTTGAGCCCAATAAAGCTCCTCCTCCCTCCCAGTTCTCTTTGGTTTGGGCCCCGGTGGGCTTCCGTAGTCTCAGTATAGCAGGGGCTCCCCCTGCGCAGTCCTGGTGCATTGACCGCTCACCTCCTCAGCCGACATCCACGGTGCGGCCCCCTGGCATTCTTTTTCCTCCCCCGGCGGCCAGCACAGGCTCAGCATTGATATCGGTTATACTCGATGCCGGCAGTCAGAAGGCGTCCTGGAGCCTCTCTGCTGCCGGAGAAGAGTGAGACACAATGGGAAGAGACAGTTGTGCGGTGTGAGGGGGAAAATGAGGAGTGAGGGGAAAATCAGATTTAAGGCCGGGATCACACATGCGACGAAAACGTCCGTCGCTCGCATGTGAAATCCCAGCTCTGGCGCCGGCACTCGGGAGTGGAGCGAGCGGCTGCATAGAGAGGGAAAATGAGAGATGTGAGGTGCTGCAGGTGGAGGCTGTGTATAAGGCCACATTCACACGGTCAGTATTTGGTCAGTATTTTACCTCAGTATTCATAAGCCAAAAACATGAGTGGTAGAAAAATACAGAAGTGGTGACGTGTTTTTAATATACTTTTCCTCTGATTGTTTCACTCCAAGTTTGAGCTTACAAACACGGAGGTAAAAATACTGACCAAATGTGTGTGAAGGAGGTCTAAAGGAGAAAAGTGTGGTGCTGCGCAAGTAGTATGTGCACTATAATCTCTATAATTTGTTATAGTTTACCACAGTTAGTTACTATATATATATTACAGTATATATATCTCCATGTCTGTGAAAAAATATATATATATTTTTAGAGGTGTGGGGGCCCAAATAGAACTTGTGCTATGGGGCCCTATGTTTGCTATGTACGCCCTGCTTGCAGGTCGGTAATAATGAGGTTGATCTGGCTTGTTTCCAGAGGCTTCAGGGGTCCCATTGCCAGATTGCCCTCATCATAAAGCATACGGGAGGGGGGCGCAACCAGTCAGTGTCCGCCCCAGGTCCTGTGCGCACCTAGTCACTGGCTGAGGTAAACTTCTCATGTCTGCCTGCTTTCAGCATCCCCGGTGTCCGCTCCGCGCGTGTCCCGCTGCTCTGCACTGTGCTGACCCCATTTCCACATGTTGCTCCTCACTCACAATGATGCACTCTCGGCCCGGCCATTCCCCCACACCTGCCCGGCATCTCTGGCCTCACACCTCGCACTCCCCCTAGCGGCCATGTCGAGGTACTGCGCCCCAACCACGTGTACTGCCGCAGATCCCGCCCCCCGCTGTCTCCCTCTCCCAATACCTGCGCTGACATTCGCCGTCCCCGGTGCTGGCCGAGCCGTGATTGGCGGCCCTGTGCCCGGCGGGCGGGCTGTGAAGACCCTCTTCAGTTTGTCTGCTCTGGTAATTACTTTTCCAAAGGTTGAAGACCTGCAAATACCGGGCATTTCCCTGCATCGTCCTGTCTGCCCGCTGCTCCCCGGCACTGCAGTGCATGTGAGGTGACTGCTCCAGTGCACTGCATCCCTGGCCTGCTGACACTTGTAGTGCACTCTGCATGTCTTGCCCTGCATCACTTGGCATCCAGTGATCTGCTACCTGGGCTGGCAGCCTCACCTGGGCACCTTGGCCCCACAGCCTGTGTATTTGTAGGGACACATCCATAGTGAGGTGGGCAGGAGCCTTAGGATGCTTTTTCTCAGCCTGTTGTACCTCCTGACTGCACCAGGTAAGTATATTTACTATTTTATTGTCATTCATTATTTGTAGCTTGTCATTAGAAATAATATCACATTTTATAGATTTGTCTTCCCTGCATGGACAGGATCATGGGGCACCAACCTAACTGATTTTGGGTTATGGGGTGAAGAATATTTTCTACCAAATTGTTTTAGGTAAAACAGGTCAAATATATTCCTGGATATCGGATTCACTGCAGATTATTGAGTGTCTGCAAAATGAACATTACAGCTGCTTATTACTACCCCTCTAATATTAGCTAGAGCAACAACCCCCTCCCAGTACCCCAGATAGTAATTCTGAATGAACCGAAACCCCATTATTCTGTGGGCCTCTTCTGGCCACTAACAGGTTAATCTGGCTTTGGCAGCGCAGGCGCGCTGAATATTCCCAGATCCTGGCTTGACGCAGTCCTCGCTCTTCCAGGCATCCTGTCTGTTTGTACTGCTGGACCTTCCAGGTCTCTTCTTGCAGCCAGAGGCTTCAGACTGCCACACATGCACTAGAGTAGTGGAGAACACATCTGGACTGGTTCTGTGAACCGCTGTCAGTCTCCAGGATAGAGGGATGCTTATAAGGGGAGGAATAATAGCAGATGGACGGTAAGCTCCAGGACATGGATGAGGATTGAGATTAATATTCCTTTTGTTCTAGAAAAATATTTAGACTTGAGAGTCCTCAGTGGTTGATACCTTTTACCTACATCTCTTGTTCTATACACATATGATGAGAATATATTGGGCCAGAATTTACCTGTAAAAAAAATGCAGTGCATTCTATTTATTCACAAGGTGCACATGTCTGATAGGCCAGATGCAAAGTCTCCAGTACTTTTATACAGTGCCTTAATTCGTGCATGGTTCATGCAGTTGCAATGGAGCCGAAATGTCCCAACACTATTGCGATCATTTGATGTCATGCATTGTTGGATCTCATGCCTTATCTATGTGCAGGCAGCATGCGAGTGCTGTCCAGGGTATTGCACATTTCGTTATTTCACTGCAGAATGAACTATTTCCATACATACCTACACGTACCTCACTGACGAGTCTTACAGCGCTATGGGACATAACCACCTAGAATAGATTAGATTGACTGAATACCATGCATGGCATGTACGTGTGCCAGTACATGGCTAGGGACACCTCTCACAATTCTGGCAGCAGAACCTGGAAGTGCCAGACACCTTGCTCAGTTTCAAGAAGGGTTAAACCTTTCCTCGGAATGCGGATTAAACATTTTTCCAATTATGTCCAGGCAGGGATCCTGAAAAATTAAGAGATAAAATAGGAATTGATGCTGATGCAGTGGCCAATGTTCACGAGACGGTGTTGCTTGTGTGGCACATGATCTTGCACATTGGTCCTGGCTAGTTTTGCAGCCAGATGTCGTATTTTTCTATTCCAGGGTCCTTCAGCAGAAAGCAGCTTAGTAGGTAAAGCTTTATTCCCCTGTAAAATAGCAGCTGACGTAAAATTGGAGCCCCTTCGACTTAGCCCAGATATCACTGTACCTCTTACTGTGCGTGTTGCTATGTGTTTGGAGGGGGGAGGATTGAGCTGTGTGAAGAGGCCCTTTATATTTTCATAGCTGATGTTTCAACCTGAGCCGATCCTGGCAGGGTCCCCCCTCGCTGAACATCATAGTTTCCGTTCATTAGGAGCTGGAGTCCGGCTAGGAGCCGAGTGCTGCCTGTAGCACAGCTGATTCTGCAGAGGGGCCTTGGCTTCGCTGACCCTTCTAGGCAGAGGTGCATAGAAAAATGGCATCACTAGTGGGTCAGCTAAGGATCTCTGGCGTGAATGTTACAGATAGACCTCTCTTTATATTTGCAGTGCTGTGTTACCGAAGTGACACAATATTATTCCAACATATAATACTCCACATAGGAAAACTTGTCTGCAGAACAGGGGTCCCCTGATCCACATTTGCAGATGTGAACTAGGCTCTTGTATTGGCTCTTTCCCGTAAAGTCTATGGGTAGTCATGCACATTCATAAAGTCTCCATATTCTCCTGATTGATGTAAGATACGCTGGTAAAATCTGCCTCGTTCACAGTGCCAGACGTGCGGATGAAATTATAGCCAATCTCATCTGAATGCTACAGAATTTGGAAATTGACCAATGGCGCAGATTTTAAAATATGTAGTAAGTCACGATTTCACCGGGAAGTGTATTGGGTGGAAATCTGTGGTGTTTCTGTAACAAAATCCAGTTGCCAGGGCAGGTCCACATCCATACCTTGGATTATTCTGCCCAAAATTAGCTTGCGATTTTCCTATTGATTTCCCCCCACTACTTTGAACGGAGTGATATCTGAGATGAAAATCTGCAGCATACATTGACACGCTGGGAATTATAAAATCCCCACAGCCGGTCACTTTCCATGCAAACATAATCTGCAGCATGTTCATGAGATATGTTACAATCTCATCATCCACATACATGAGACTTGAAACCATTGTAAATTGTACGTTTGCAAATGTGCCGGTAAAATCTGCAATATTCCCATATTACGTAGACTTAATCTTGCACGTGTTTTCGCTTTTGGATCGGCCACACGTGCACCTGGTCTCACTTTTCTATATGCATATATTAGTGATAGAGCATAGGCAGCATTGTAACCTGTTAAACGAACTTGTCTGAATCATGAAAATTACGTTTTGTTTTTTAGCGGGCTGCTCTGAGCCAGCAGTTGAAGTTGTAATTCCACAGTTAATATGGTCTGGGCAGATCCCTCTGCCACTGAGAGATGAGTCAATCTTCACTAACATCCGAAAGCCACGCTCTGTTCCCAGAGATACAACAACCCATCCTAATAATATGTATATCCATCTGCCTGCTTTTGGCAGGGACCTTCATTTGCACCTGCAGAGGGTCCATGATTTCCTGGCTACAGGTTTTATGGTGGAGGAAAGGACAGAATTCGGAGACAAAATCCAAACCAAAATCCCAGAGGAAGAGCTTTGTTTCTATGTCGGAGAAGTTCTCAACCACAACAAGTCTTTTGCATCGGTCAGCACATGTTCAGGACTGGTGTGTACCTGTAAATTATTATATGCAAATGTCTTCATTCATCAGACATTATATACACTAAAGTAAATAATCATGGCGTGTGGATGGGCACAAGGATGTTCAGGGCATTTTCAGACATTAAAGAATATGGCTGCCTTTGTCAACATTTTATTGTTAAACACATACGTTACTTTTGTTTTGCCATAGTGTTTCATCAGACTTCTTGGGCTGTTTAGCTTCAACAGCCTTTATGTATCACTGTACATAACAGACTGCAGAATGAGTTAATAGTGAAATCCAACAATGTGCTTGTTTTGTCAGCAGAATTTGTAACCCTAATCTCTCTTCTTTTCAACCATATTGTAAGCAAATATATGACCACATCAAAGTTCAGCTTTCAGCCTGTCATAAATGGGTTTAGGAGATGACGGATTTCACTGTAAGTGCATTATGCAATTAACTATGTACTGTTATACATAAAGGATCTTGAAGACAAACTGACTAAAAGTTTCCATTAAACCGTATTGCAAAAAAATTATTCTTTACCAAAAATGCAAGCATTAACCGATTATTGCCTGCAAAACAAGTCCTCTTTTATTAATATGATGGGGATAACTTGCTGATCACTTCAGGTACCCCCAGTGCTTGGACCCCAACCGATCTCAGCAGTCAGTCCACCAGTGATTAATAATTTGTCAGATGGAAGATGACATGTTTTTTTTTTTTTTTATAGAATAACCCTTAAAAGAGTAAAAGTAAGAACATTTGGCCCCCGAGGGTTGTCCATTTACTTTAAATTTCATCACACTATGATCACTGCCATATTTTCAAGATTCAATATGAAATCCCTTACTGATCTAAAAATGGTGGAAATCCTCAAAGAACGTTATAAAAGGCCTAGAGGAAGTTTTCTCCTAATATGTGACTAATAAACTATGATGTAAACTATGGAGATGGTTTAAAAGGATTGTAACATCAACATTTGTAGTTATGCTGACATTACTAAATTCAGCTTTTGTACTTTATATCCTGAATGCCCACGAAGTAGCACAACTGTCATAGAAGTGTTGTCAAGAGCGAGGCATTACCCTGTCTGTCATGGTTAAAGGGTTTCTACGATGTAGAAAAATGTAGCCAAGAGCAGGAATTGGAAAATTAACTGTACTCGCCTATCGCCTTATTGGACGTAAATTATGTGACTGCTGGCGCCATTCATTGGCCTCAATGGGCACATTGCTGTACTTGCCTCCAGTCTCATGGAATGACCTGCAATCGGCATATACCGTATGTGTTTGGATTAACTGAGGACGGTACTGAAGAAAAGTCTATAGAAATGTTAGGGGAATTGTGTATAATAGGTGAATAAGAGAATACTGGAGACAGCGCGGGCACAGTGCTAATTAATTATGGTGATAAGTAACTGTGCAGAAATGGAAAGAAAACCAGCCATTAGGAAGAAATTCCCATACAGAGTCCTTGCATATTGTGTAGACTGCTGAATTGCTGTTTAATTCATGTTGGCACCTACAAGCCCGTTGCTGTGATCTGATAATTTTTCATTTTGGAGTGGTTTGGCTGCCTGGATGACAGCTGTCAGTGCGAATTGTCAAATGGCTCCAGAGCTAGATTCCTAGCTGTCTCTTTTCCTTTCCTTCACTTGGAACTATGATAAGAAGTCTTTATCTACTTTATAATTACATATCCCTGCAATCAGCCAGTCTATTGTAAATCT
The DNA here is from genome assembly GCA_009801035.1 of Oophaga pumilio. Taxonomy (NCBI): domain Eukaryota; kingdom Metazoa; phylum Chordata; class Amphibia; order Anura; family Dendrobatidae; genus Oophaga; species Oophaga pumilio. Next base: position 6,665 of record VIAB01037332.1, read on the forward strand.
GGAGCAAATTAGATATTTTTGTAATGTAATTCATATAAAGTTTTATTAAAGAATATTTCCTTCTAGAATAAAATACAGTAAAATACAATATTTATAAGGTCTTTATCCTTTTAATATCTCTACTAGCTTGGCCCGTGCAAAATTTTCGCACATTTGTCATTGGGGACGCAGGCAATTTCAGAAAAGTAAGCTGGTCAAATGTAAATGTATTTCATGAGATGATGAACACAGACAGGTATTTATATATAAATACAATAATCCCATGTACGCAAATCCCATAGAAAAAAGGAATAGATCCCAACAGTTTAAAACCAGTATTTTATTAGTAAACCATAAAAAAATGAAATATAAAATATTTTGTAAAAAGCAAAATACTGTCCTGGGGACACCAGGCGGAACATCAGATTCACAAAATAGATGTAAGATAAATACATAGAACACTGATGTGCAAAGCACCAAGAGAAATTACATCGAGCTTCATATAATGGGTGTCATACAAAATATTAAGTAAGTCGCAACCAGCATACAGAATAAATCATTGGCACAGAAAAAATGGGCACAAAAATAGAGGAGCCAAATAGGCGCTCCTATATATATTACTCAAACTCCAAAGCATCACGCTTCATGCTACATATTGCTATGATGCAGCAAAGTAAACATATAAATACATGGAGTGAAGGTACCGATAACCCCCAATCAATTATAGCACCCAAAATCAATCACACATCATGACAAAGTGAACAGTGCTTTAAAAATGAAAATATATATATTATGTATATTCACCAGATAACAATGGTATGTCCACTCGGCGTCCCCTCATGCCGACGCATGTTTCGCCACCTGCTTCTTCCGGGGGCCACCGGCAGGTCATTGTGTTTTTCTGTAGGTTTATGAAAATAAAGGTTTAAACTGTATTTAGTGATAAAATAGTGAATGTCTGGTTTGTTTGGCTCCTTTCTTGCTGAAGGGAGCAAGTTTACCTTTCCAATGGTGTATCATTTGTGTGTGTGGGGCGAAGTAATCAGCAAAAAAGCAGTGCATGTTTACAGATGTGTTTGCATATGTGACTCACCTGCAGTGAAGTGTGCAATCCTCCAATATGCCTGAAATAGGCTGGGCAAGCACTCGAGCAAGCTGGAAAGACCCCAAGGCAAATGTTTGGATTTGTTTGTGATGTTTGTAAGCAGCTTTGTGGTAGTGTGCTTTGGGGTAGTGTGGTGCCAAATGTTTAAACTGTATTTTGTGACCAAATTGTGAATGTGTGGTTTGTTTGGCTATTTTCTTGTTTTCAAGTTTACCTTTTAAATGGTGTATCATTTGTGTGTGGGTGCAGTATGAACAGAGATACAAAGTAATCATCGAAAAACAGTGTTTAGAAATAATAGAATACATTCCTTTTGTACTTTTCATAATAGACAATAGTACATGGCTATGGCTTCTGTACAGATTGCTGTAAACCTTTTGTCCAATGGACTTGGGAGAGGAAGCGTGGATAATTCTGCGCTGCTGATGAGTAGCTTAAGGGTCCAAAACCAGGAGTTCGTATAATAGTGGTTTTAAGTCAATGCGTTTCAAAGCACACACACATCTTCCTCAGGACATAACCTGGCTTTGGATCCTTAATCTACTCCTCAGCAGAGTGGAATTATCCACTTTCCTTTTCCAAGTCCATTGTATTGGTTGGATGACCTGTGGATCTGCAGCCACTGGAATCTCTATACCTGTACATTGTTGTGTAATCACAACTCCTTCAGGTTAGCACAACCTTTATTTATGTTAATTTGATGTATCTCAGGTAAGACCCTATTGCGCTATTTCTGCTCCTCAGCTCCTACACATATAGCCTTTTGTCCAGATGCTTGATTTGATAAATTTCAGTGTATTACTATATAGAATAAGTATAAGGCCGAGTGCACACAATCCAGAAGTAGCAGCGCTTTGGACGCTTTGCATGTGAATCCACATGTGTTCACTGAACTGTGCGGATTCACTGCACTCAATACATTGTACGAGTGAAATTTATCTTGCAGAGGCTCGCATCTCCGCAAAAGAAATTGACATGCTGTGGTCTATAAATGTGTACCACATGTCCGTCTCCATGGGTGATCCGCAGGCGTCTGTGGACACATAGTGGACATGAGATTTCTTGAAGTCCCATCCACTATTCTGTAACATCTGGCCGCTGTGAGTTTGATGCTGTGTAAGTACGCAGCGTTAAACCCAGCGTTAAACACACAGCAGTTACTGATAGTCTGCACATATGCTTAGTTATGTATTCAGGGTGACTAATATCCACATATGGGCACTCATGGGTTATAGAGTGTAGTGATTGGTAAACTCATGGTAGTGGCTTATTCTCTGTGGCCACTGTAGAGCCATTTTGCTGTATAGGAATTGTATATAGCCTGTGCTGTTCTCCTTGGCTGAGTCTTAGGGCCCCATCTCACATAGCGAGATCGCTAGCGAGATCGCTGCTAAACAGCGATCTCACCAGCGATCTCGCTATGTCTGACACGTACCAGCGATCAGGCCCCTGTTGTGAATCGCTGGTTGTGTCAGAAATGTCAGGACTTTTTTTTGATCGCTGGTCTCCCGCTGGCCAGCACGCATTGCTGCGTGTGACAGGCAGGAGACCAGCGATCAGCTGGTAACCAAGGTACACATCGGGTTTCCAGGCACCGCGCAGCGCCTGGAAACCCGACGTGTACGTTGGTTACCAGCTCCCTGCATCAGCGGGCTGGTATCCAACGTACACTGCGGGTAACTAAGCGACGTTACCCGCAGTGTCGCTGTGCTGATCGCTGCCTGTTTGGCAGCTCAGCAGCGATCATGTAGCGACACACCAGCGATCCTGATCATTGTCGGGATCGCTGGTGTGTCGCTATGTGAGACGGGGCCCTTAGACCACGTTCACACGTTCAGTATTTGGTCAGTATTTTACCTCCGTATTTGTAAGGCAAAATCAGTAGGGGAACAATCAGAGGAAATGTATAGTTCTGTATTTATCACCCACTCCTGGTTTTGGCTTTCGAATACTGATGTAAAATTCTGACCAAATACTGAATGTGGCCTAAAGAAGAGTTTTTTTTTTTTTCTTTTGGAGGCTTTGAGTATCTTCTGGCCATGTTTTCTAGAGCTTGCAAGAAATGATCTCTTCCTTGATTCCAGAACTGATCTCTTTGTAGTGTATGACAAGTGAGGTAGCACAATTAACCCTAAGGACCAGGGGGGCGCACAGACAGGAGAGGGCCCTGTCCTAGAACAGGGTATTGGCCCTTTGCTGTCCAAAAACCTATCTGACAGAAGCTGCTTGCAACTTTGGAGTTGAAATTGGGTGGCTGCTTCAATGGCATGTCCGCCCCTGCTAGGGACATTTCTTCATTGTGGCACTTGTATTCACATGAGGTATTAGTATGCAATTCTACCAAATATAAAATTTTCAACTAAAAAAAAATCAGACTTTCACGCTTTCCAAACTGTGAGGTAACCTCTAGTTCCTGGTGAGGCATTTTTTACAGAATTGATCATAAGCTGCAGAGGATTCTATCTGGTTGCACATTTCAATAAAGCCATTTGGTGTCTATACTTTATGGCGTCTATGGGACAATTAAAGGTAAATTAGGGGATTATTCTCATCATTACTAGTTATAATCTAACCACAGGATAGGTGATACCTTGCTGAATGCAAGTCCCACTAATCAGACAGCCACCAATCCCAGGAATAGAAGAGCAATTTTGTAATGAAGCAATAACCGTGCATGTGCCCATCGCCTGATTCATTGTCTATGGGACTGCTGGAGACATTGTAGACGATGAATGAAGCTATGGCGCACAAACTCATCACTTCACTCAAACTAGGCACCTCAAGACCCTGTTCTCTGGATCAATGTCACTGCCAGCGATCGTTATCCTTTTTATAGGTGATAACTAGCTAACATAGGAACACCATTTAAATAGTAACCCTCGTTTTCATTTTAATTTCATAAATCAATAGTACACATGAAAATAAGCAACTTTGTAATATATCTTATCAGAGAAATTTGCTTCTTTCTCTGACAGAAATTATAAAAATTCTCAACTCTGAGGTAAAATCTGTATTTAGTGAAGACAGACTTTCCCGTTACTGAGATGTCGGTTGCTATGGATACAATTCTTTGTAGACGGAAGGAGGGAGGAGCTAGTGGCAGAGCCCCGCCCTCCTACACAGAATCTTATCAGTAGCCGCTGCCCTCTCCTCTCAGTGATGGGAAGGTCCTCACTGTATACAGATTTTACCTCAGAATGGAGGATTTTGATCAGAGAAAGAAGCAGATTTCACTGATAAGATATATTACAAAGTTGGTTATTTTCATGTGTCCTATTGATTTAGGAAATAAAAAATGTAAAAGACGGTTACTCTTTAAGCATTTATTTATGCCTTTAGGCTTGGCTTTTAACCATGAATGATAAGGCTCAGGCATAATCATGTTTGACTGTCAGTGGCCCAGTAGAAAAATCTTGAGAAACTCTGACCCAAAGTCCACAAGCCAACTCCAAAGGCCACCAATAATTTATTGACGCTTGAGGAACCCGTTCTTGCAGAGCTCTTCCCACCTAAGTACACAGTGCCGTATAATATGATCATTGCGATATACTAAGAGGATAAACGCTTTGATGGCAGCGCAGTTATTTTAAAGATATCTGTCCATTCTTTCTAGTGTTTAACCCCAAAATGATTTTGTTGTAATATCACAACTCCCCTGTAGCAGATATTTTATTCAGAACTAAACCCTTTGCAATATTTTTTTTTTTTTTTTACAAATTTTGCTTTTTCACCAGGTTGTAATGTATTTCCCCAGTCTTAAAACGCATTACAATGGATTATTGTTGTCTCTACTGTATTGTGTATTTATTTGTCTAGGGAGGTGCTGAGCCATCTGTGGGCGCTGTAAACATGTCTTTTTGTACTATTTAGTGGCGTTTTTCCTGCGGCACAGTTAGACTTCTGTTTATCTCCACACCTCATATTGGAATGAATTACTTTGGTTCTTTGAAGCATTGCAGGGTGGAAGTTTTCCTAGACAGCAGAGAGATTTGTTCCGTCCCGCTACTGTACCTCTTGGATTCCTCCACACCCTGTTACCAGGAATAGTCACAAGGACCCTAGATAAATCTCTGCTGTAGGTCGTTTCTGGGCTTCAAGGTTTTGTTTTTACTGTAAAATGCGTGTGTTTTTTTTGGCAGGAGTTGTGTGAGACGGAGAAGCCTCTCCTGAGCTCCAGGCTCCTGGTGATTCTTTCCCTTTGCTGTGGTTTGCAGGTTCTTGAGAGATCTTCAGTAAGCACTCGATTGCTTACAACTCGGCACTGGAAGTAAGAGATGGAAGTGCCCACTTGTCGTTTGTTCTGATGAAATGAACCGCTAGCATAAAATT
>VIAB01037332.1:12791-23217 GCA_009801035.1 Oophaga pumilio
TGCCGGCGGCAGTGCCCGGTATTGATGTGAGAGACTCGCGCGAGTTTCTCACATGACACTCGCAAGTGTGACCCCGGCCTAACTGTCATAGTGAGATGTCAGCAGTTTTGATTAATCAGCGTTTGGGTGGTGAGATCTCTTGATCGCTACAACATAAGGGCAGGAGCACTGTGTGGTCAATGTGCTTTTACCAATCTACCTATCTGTTTTGATCTCGGCAACTGGATCCCTGCCGATTCAAAATGTATCTATCATCTCAAACGTTCTGTCATATAATAACACTTTAAGGATATGTTCACACATGTATTTTGCTGCTTTTTTGCACTTTCTCATTGTTTTTTATGGGTGAAAAAATGCAGGAAAAACCCTGAAATAAATGACATGATGCAGATTTCAAAAGCGTTGCAGTTTTACAATTCAGTCGGATAAAAACGAAACGTGTGCATGAGTTGTTTTTTAATCTTATCGCTTTTGATGATACTGTAAAAATCAGCTTTTAATTTGCATAAAATAATGTTAAAAAAATGCAATGTGTGAATATAGCCAAAGTCAGTGAGTATTAGGGCAGAATCGGACGGTTGGACTGTATACATCAGAGGGAGATCGGAAGGCAGTGCACTTGCCGAAGGCTCTCCTCATCCAAGCGTGCAGATGTATATATTTCTGTGCAGCTATCATGCTTGCTCGGGAAAGCCACCTGTCAGTCCGTGCACTGCGCTCCACTCTCGCACCAGTTTTCCATCTGACTCTTCCCTTATGGCGATACTTTAATCAACCACACACTCTTAGATTTTAATAGAGAGAGCCACTTCATGGCTGGATAGGATTGTTGAACAGCCCGTTTTTCTAAAAGGTCGTCATACATAAGCAGCGTGTTCATTACCCACATACATTATGAATTTTAGGCCTGTATGAAATGAGGATAGCTTGTAAGCCGCAAGCTAAAATTAGTTCTCTGATTGGTGGAACAGGAAACTGTAGGATATTCTCAAGTAGGGTGTATGAGGGTTTGGGCCGTTCTGTGGTTCCCCAAGGTGGTTGAGGCCCTGCGGAATGTCTTCCATGTGCTCATACACAATTTATACAGTTACTGCATTGGAATTTAGCTTTAACGCTGTTATGAAATGAGGATTACTTAATGCAATTTACCTTCAGGAACTGCTGACATCATTTACAAACTCAATGATATTTATGTGAACCCGTCGTAGAATTACTGATTTGTTACACTCTCTTTAGTCTTGGCCTGCTTTGTAATTACGATGTTTAGCATTTGTGTGATGTTTCTATTTCTCCTCCACAGAATGGGTTCATTCACATAGGAGAGGAGCAGCTGATGTTACAACCGGTCAACACAACAGTAGATCCCGGTGCTCACTTCTCCGGAAGAGAACATATAATAAGATACAAACGTCAAGCAGACGTGTCTCCTTCCTCTTCTTCTTCCCAGTCTCAGAGCCCACGTAGGAATTGTCAAGTTATATCAGGTGTGCTTTATTTTTTGTATATAATACCAACGTAAGCGGTAGCATTTTATATATTTATGTAAATCGGTTACATTTTTGTCTCCTGGTGAATTACTAGCTCTTCTTGTGTAAATTCCTGATGTCTTGGCCACACTATTTCAACCACACAATGCTCACTGACAGCCATTACTACACATGGTGTCTCCAATTATCTATCACAGAGGTGGGCAATTAATTTTCCCAAGGAGCCACATGAGAGACCATGACTGTTGTGAAGGGCTGAACCAATAGGCTATAATTAATTCTGCTCAATATTAATATTCACATAATATAAAATAAAAATAATTATAAAATAATTTAATCACAAAATATTGAGAATTAAGTATGCTGACTCCCCACCCCCTGTATACAGTATGAGCCTCCACACAGCAACTATATACAGTATTAGCCCCCCACATAGCCACCCCTATATGCAGACACACATCCCACACAAATTCACACATAAAAACCCTACATACCTCGCTCCCAGTGCTTTGTACTGGTCGTTGCTGTGTGCAGAGTCTCCACACAGCAGATGTGATGTAGGAACATCATTGTGCCACACAAACTAAATGATGGAAGAAGGAGCTGGCGGCTCCGTCCTCCACCATTGTATTCACCACTGTCTGCATCCTGGGGATGCAGATAGTGGTGATAACAGGATGCCAGGCAGGGGAGGGTAGCCGAATGGTATGGGTCAATGTTTTCAGTCGTTAGGGTGACAGACCCAACAGGCGGTCGGTCAGTGGACGGCACAACACGCAAACAATCAGATGGAAAAGGGGGGAGGAAGGCCCTACCAATAGGGAAATAAAGGAAGGGACACCCCTGAGCTCAACCTGAGCCTGTCCCTGCACTCCCCTAATGCCCTAAGTGGGTCCCCCCCCACCCCACCGCCGTCAGGATACCTCGTCCCTCGCTGTCACCTAACACTGCCGTGGCTAGTGCACTGGCCGGCGTAGGGCGCTAGCCTAGCCACTGCAGATAATTCCACACAGGGGACTGTGACAAACACGAAAGGGACAGGGAAATAATAACTTAGCTTTCTCTGCTGCAAAGCACCGCATAGCAGAATAAAAGACACCAGGATAATGAACCCAGCAGAGGCACCACTGCACCCAGAGAGCACCTTACACAGGCAGTCACCTGATGCATCAGGTGACCTTTTAAAGGATGATGGGAGTGGTCACCATCCACATCAGCTGACCCAGCAGCACTGCAGTTACACCAGGTTGCCAGTGGGGAAAAACTGACATTAACCCCCAAAATGGATCATGACAGTTCCCCCCCCCCCTTTCAATGAGGGGCCTCAGGGCAATCAACACCGGACCTCACCAGAAAACGACAAACTGTGAGGACGCCTCGATCTACCGGAGTTCGCCTCTGCAGTCATCTGATCCTCAGGTTTACGGTGAACGCAGCCCAATGGAGATGACAATAACGTAGGCTCCGGAGGCGCCACAAATCTCCAGAGCGCCGACCTGAGGAATGAGTTTTGTACATGCATTACCGGAGGTAACTCCAGCTGGAAAGTCCCCGGACTGGGAATGGCCGACACCCGATACTACCCGATCACCCTAGAACTCCAGGTCCCAGTAGCATACTTCCACCTGATGATTTTGGTGGGTACCCAGACGTATTCATTCACACACAGGTCCGGACCTGAACGTTTACTACCACGCATGCGTTTGCCACAAGACTGTGAACTCTTTAAGAAAACGACAGCTTTCTCTGCTGCAAAGCACCGCGTAGCAGAATAAAGGCACCAGGTTGCCAGCGGGGAAAAACTGACCTTAACCCCCAATGGCCCAAAAGGACAAAAGCAACATTTAAACAGAATGGAACCAGAGCTACCACAAATCAAAAAATGGATCGTGACAGTGTCTCGATCCACATGCTGAACTGGAGCATACAAAGGGCCGAATGGGCCCCACACTTTGCCCAGGTATGATCTAGCATGTATGATTAATTTTAAAAAGATGGAAATTGTGCAAAACATAAATATGGAATTTTAGAAATGAGAAAATGAATTCGCAAAACCCTGGTTCAGTGTGCATATCAGTAGTCCATGGCAGCAGGATGGAAGCCCTGCGAACCACCCCATACCTGCCGTCATCCCCAGGGCCTATTTTAATTAGTAGGCCCAGTACGACGCCATGCGCTGGGTCTACAAATCAGAAGAGGCAACGGAGATTCCAGCAACTAGAATGCGGTTCACAGGGCTCCCATCATGCAGCCACAGACTACTGATTTGGCAGATGATCCTGAGAATTTATTTGCTCGTCTTACCTTAATGTTTGTGCTTTTCTACTTGTTACATTAAATATCGTGAGAATACAGGATTCTCACTTACCTGTATTATTATAGTCAGGTTCACATATTAGGCCACATTCACATATCCATTCTATTCTGTGTTCCATTTTTTGGAAGCAACAGAGGTATAATTCTGGAGTATTTCTTGATGTATTTCTTTTACCGTTGCCTCCAACCAATACCATTGTGTAGGCACTATTGGCACTAATTCATCAAATAGTTTTTGCCAGAATTCTGAAACGAAACTGTTTGATATGTTGTTAAATTTTAGCATAACTCCCAGATGTGCAAAAAACATTCTGACTTTTTTGTTTTTATGCCAGTCCCAGCCAGCTCTGGAAACTATTTTAAAAGTGGACAAAGCTTAGCCTGGAGGATCGTGGCTGACAAATTCATGACAATTTACACCACATGATTAAGACCCTCTGGTCGAAATGCGTTGGTGTTGCTGACTAAGCTGTTCTCTCTATATTTATGTTCCTGAAATAAACTTTAAGATTTTAGCCTGCTTACAGAGTGCTGGATATCCTTTCATCACTTCAGTCCCTGATTGGAATACATTTCTTGTGGTGGAGCATGATAGTTAAAAAATGTGCCAAATTCATCATGTATATATGCGAATGCGGGGGTAATTGTATACGGAGAGTGCTCAGGATATGTTAAATAGCCGTTATCGGTGTATAACAGCCAGAGCTGAGCTCCGATTGCTGCTGTAAATCTCAGTGGCATCTAAATGGAAACTGCGCCTATACTCAAGCGCACTAAGGATAGGCCATCAATAAAAAAGTGAATGCATTGGTGCATCTTAATCCAGCGCACTCATCATCATAAAGCCAGTCTTATTAAATTGGGGCAATAGTATCTAAAGTTGGCCATGACCTCCCATGTGATTTTAATGTGGCCCTTTGAATAGAAAAGCATAGTAAACTTTTTTGTACAATGAGAAAAATAGACATGCCAGCCCCGTGTATGCCAGAAGGGCACCATTTCTCAGTGCAAACGCCAAACGTTTTAAAAAAAAATTATTATATTGAAATGCTAAAACTGTTAGGGATGTGTCTGACAATAAGATAGTAGACTGTTTTCAATGTCATTATGGTGGCTCTTATTAACTTGGATATGTGCTGTAACTCAAGACGAGTGGAACAAAAATTGTTCAGTTTTTTTATGCTAGATAACGTAGACCTATCCTTCAAACAAAATGTAGCAAACTAAAAATAAATTGATGGATAAAAAAAAAAGATAAATCATATAAATATTAGATTGGAATTTCATTTTTTTTAAAAGATAAAATGTATCCAGCCTTTCACCAATTCCCTTTGATTGGGTTATAGTTGAGTTCTGCTAATTGAACACTGATCCAGACTTGTTTGCTACCAAACGTACTGAAGAGAATATTCTTATAAAATGGCTTTAGGAAGTTCTCATTGCAACTGTATTATAGATGTAACATCTGGACCTCTCGGGCCTTCATCAGAACCAGAGTTAGATCACCATAAAAGCCTATTGTGATATAACTCCAGTACTAATAAACAAAAGCAGGCATGGGTCCTATAATGCAGATTGAAAAAATAACCCGTAGTTTTCTTGTCTGATAATTGTCTAAACTGGACGTTACTATGAGCAGGAAATGGAGTTTTTTACTAAAATGCAGTTCTACAACCAATGGACATTTCAGAAAGGATAAGAAAAACTTGTAGAAATATATTATTCTGGAATAGGCTACAAATTGATATTGTAGGTTCTAGTACTACACGAAAGCACAGCGAGACCCATTTCCAAAAGGAGAAGACATGAAAACATAGTGGAACGTCTCCGAAATGGATTGTTGGCCAAAATTACTTTGTGTCCTGCCGCAAAACATCTTAGAAGAACATCTCTAGACCAGCTGACATCTTTAAGCTCATTGCAGTTAATCCTTTCTCCATGATGTCTTGAACAATACATACACGGCTCAAACAGGAAAGCAGGATTCATCGGAGCATATAACTGATGAAACCATTGCTATCAATGCTTTAAATAATATAAAGAAAAACATCTGGATTATACCCAAGCCATTTGGGATAATCTTCTGTTTACAGATAGGTCAAAGGTTGAACACTTTGGACAACACATGGTACCACCAACTACAGAAGACCACAGTATGAATAATATACCATCAGTCATAGGTGGTGTTGGTGGTGTGATTTTGAGCGATGTTTTGCTGCTTCATGACCTGCACAACTTGAAAAGTTCCTTGAGTTGAAAGTCTGGAATCCCATGTATATCTTTGTACCTATCATTGATTTTAGTTCTTTGATCTGTTCAATTTTCTAAACTTGTCTTTTACTTTCCAAGAGAACTTTACTTGGATTTCTCAAGTCTTTAAGAATTGATATATCCGTGTCTTGACATGTCGCTATAATTACATATAATTAAGCTTCTTCATTTTGTTATCATTGCTCTGATGAACAGGATATCCCTTTTCAATTTAAGTAAGTAATTCTAAAAATAATGATCACACCTCCTGTCTCAGAAACAGCTTAGAGGCACAACATTTGTTCTGCCTCACCCTATGTGCACTTTTATCCTACTAGTTTGAACTCACAGTTGACCATTTGTTATCGTAAGTCTGGAAACAAGGGATTTAGCTAAGAGCAGTACATCCGACCACCTTCTCTATTCTCTTGTACAGTTGGGCAGATATATCATTTTATATAGAACTGTCTTTTGTTTTAAATACACTGAAAAAATGTGCCTTTTCTTTTGGACTTTTTCAGGTTGACTGATTTTTGAAAACGTTGGGGGGTATTGATTTCTCTTTTTATTTCTATCCTTCAGGAGTGCGTATATTTTACTGCACTAATACCATTTTATTAGGTTATAATTGTTTAAAGGTGTTGTTTCACAAGAAACATATAAGGCATATTCTAGGGAAATGCTATACAGTGCTTTGAAAAAGTATTTATACCCAGTAGACTTTTTTTCACATCACATCCACCTACTTAAAAGTAGTTTATTGGGATTTTATTTGATATACCAACACAAAATGGCAAATATTTGTGAAGCGTAAAGGAAATGATACATGGTTTTCTGAATATTTAAAAAATGTAAAGGGTATGCCACACTAAACAACATCGCTAACGGGATCGCTAAAAAACGTCACTATTTAGCGATCCCGTTAGCGATGTTGTTGTGTGCGGCAGCTGTCAGCGACGAGCTCCCTGCTGAGATCCTGCTGTGATCTCGCTCGTCGCTGACATCGTTCCGGACCCTATTTTATCGTCGGCGCTCCCGCTGGGTAAGTATTATCGCTAAGTGTGGCACCTTTTCTTAGCGATACTTTTGTACCGCTAAATCGCTAAGAAGATCGCTAACGGCGATAGCGTCGTTAACTATATCGCTAAGTTAAGCCGCACTTAGCGGTATAGAAACAATCCTGCTAGCGATCGCATTAGTATGCGTCGTTATCGCTATCGCTAGCGGGATTGTTTAGTGTGGCAGTACCTTAAGTCTGAAAATTGTGAGGTGCATTTGTTTTCAGACCCTTGTAGTTTGATACCCGTAAATAAAATTCAGAGTGACCAATTGCCTCCAGAATTTACATAATTAGTAAATTGAGTCCACCTGTGTGTAATTTATTCTCAGTATAACTACAGCTGTTCTGTGAAGGCCTCAGAGGTTTGTTTGAGAACATTAAGGATCAAACAGCATCATGAAAAGGAAGGAACACACCAGACAGGTCAGGGATAATGTTGTGGAGAAGTGTAAAGCAGGGATAAGTTATAAAAAAAAAATAGCTCTGACCATCTCACGGAGCACTGTTCAATCCAGTATCCAAAAATGGATGGAGTATGTTAAACTGCAAACCTACCAAGACATTACTGTCCATCTAAACTGACATCCTAAGCAAAGAGAGGTGGTCACTCAAGTGGGAGAAACTGTCCACAGGATTCGTCATATACTCCACAAATCTGGCTTTTATGAAAGAGTGCCAATAAAGCCATTTTTGAAGGCAAGCCATAAGAAGTCTTGTTTGCAGTTTGCAAAAAAACATGTAGGGGACACGGTTTGCATGTGGAAGAAGGTGCTCTAGTCAGATGAGACCAAAGTAGAACTTTTTGGGCTAAATAAAAAAACGCTGCGTGTGGCGGAAAACTAACAATGCACATCACCCTGAAAACACTATCCCCACAGTCAAACATGAGGTGGCTGCCTCATGTTGTGGTAATGCCTTTCTTCAGTAGGGACAGGGAAGCTTGTCAGAGTTGATGGGAAGGTGGATGGAGCTAAATAAAGGGAAATCCTGAAAGAAAACCCATTAGATGCGGCCTCCAGCAGGACAACCACCCTAAACATACTGCCAGAGCTATAGTGGAATGGTTTAGATCCAAGCATATTCATGTGTGTGAATGACCAAATCAAAGTCCATACCTAAATGCTATTGAGAATCTGTGACAAGACTTGAAAATTACTACTGGGAAAAAGTTTGAGCAAAAATTGCAGCCTCTAGTTGTGCAAAGCTGTTAGAAATATACCCCAAAATACATGCAGCAGTAATTGAAGCGAAGGGTGGTCCTACAAAGTATTTACTCAGTGGGGCTGAATACAATTGCACTTCGCAATTTTCAGATTTATATTTTTAAAATATTTAGAAAATTAGTAGAATTTCCTTTACACTTCACAAATACTTGCTACTTTGTCTTGGTAGATCACATAAAATCCCAATAAAAAAAAACGTTTGTGGGTGTAACATGAAAAAATTTCGAAAAGTTCATGGGATATGAATACTTTTTCAAGGCAGTGTAAATATCTAATCGATGTGGGTCCCACGTCTGGGACCTGCACCTACTACCTCAAGAGTTCCCCATTACAATGAATGAAGAGAACCAGTGCATCTCCCACCACCTATTATGGGCTCACCTTGTGAGGTGAATTTTCTAAGCCAGACCTGAGCAATGTTTGATCTGTGGGCTACACACAGCCCTTTGGCTGTTCTTGTCCGGCCCACAGAAACTGATGAAATGATGGAACAGCATGCCATTGGCTCCCTCTTCCATTATTGAACATGTGCGTTTGAGAGCCCAGCAGGTACGATGACGTCAGTACATGGTTCCAGCTGTGCAAAATTCAGTACACTGCACAGACTGGAGCAGCAGGGGAATGGGGTTAAGTGAGTAGTTTTGATTTGTATTTATTTTTAAATTGTCAGTACTTGAGGGAAACTGTGTGGATATCACACTGTGTGGAATATATGAGTACATTATACTATGTGGATGGCTTTGTGGGAGTATCATCTTGTATAGGGTGTGACAGTGTCACTGGTTTTATATGTGAGGGGAGGTATGTGTCACACAGGATGCTCTCCTGTGTGAACTAAGACCTACTTTATTTATCTGCCAGCATGTTATATGTTAAAAGGGTGTGGCTGAGCAATGTATAAAAGCTCAGTCCTGTTTTTTTTTCTCTGGTGTGGTCTGGAGAGGAAAGTCTCCAGACAGGATAGTGGAAGCTGCAGAGCTTTCCACAAGGACATTAGCAGTGCAGTTTATGCTACCAAGAGCGGGCGGAACCCACTCATCTATGGACTGAGTTATTGTTTGTTTTTTTATGTTTTTCCCGTTTAACCCAGAGGGGTCATGTTTACTTTTCCTGCGAAACCTGCATGAGTTTATGGCTGATAATAAACCAGCAGAAAGAAAACCCAGAGAACGTGTGTCCTGAGTCTGCCTTCAGGAGAGCCGAGCGAGTCGTCTTGCCACAAGGGACATAATAGTTTATGGAGGGCTTTGTGGCGACATCATACTGCATGGGGGTTGAATGGGAACATCATACTGTGTGGGTGGCTGTGTAGGGATGTCTTGCTGTGTGGGGACATCATACTATAGGGATGGCTGTGTAGGTACTTCATTCTGTGAGAGGGCTGTGCTTTGACATTATTCTGCATGGGGGATTGTGTGGGGATATCAAATGCATGAAGGGCTTTGTAGGGAGATACTACTGTTTGGGGAGCTATGTGGGATATCATACTGTGTGGAGCGGACATCATACTGGGTGAGGGTCTTTGTGTGAACTTCATATTGTATAATGGGCTGTGTGGGGACATCTTACTGTTTGTGGGGGCATCATACTGCTTTTGTCGCAACTGTTGTTGGAATGCCAGGGACTCCATCCCTGTCCATAACACTAGGGGTACCCTAGCTATCCCTGCTCCCCGGATTACTTCTGATGGTGAAGTCACCGGGGCCACGTACCTTGCTGACTTCTGAAATAAGCCATATAGCAGTCCCCCTCCCCCTCCCAGGGATGTGGGGAGTAATAGTGTATGTATATACACAGACCAGACTAACAAGGGAGGATGTACAGGGATAAATGAAAATACCAAACATGATAACATGTACTCACAGACAACAGTGGGGAACACTGGGGAGAAAAGGGAGGTAAACAAAATAGGAGAGGAATGAGGAATTACACACAGCAGAAACACCAAGCAACAATCGCAGATCAACACTCCAAACTCCTCTGCCAACAACCGACACGCCAGGCAGTACAAGACTAATACTAGCAATCCAGATTGCAAGAGGTGAGTGTACGCTGCTCAAAAAATAAAGGGAACACTCAAATAACACATC
>VIAB01037334.1:0-10359 GCA_009801035.1 Oophaga pumilio
CCTTATATCAAGCCACTCTGTGACTCCTGATTGCCAATCCTCATATAATGGTTCAGTACTGTTTGTAACCACCATTTCCAAAACATTCACAACAGTATACCCTACACTAGGCCTAAATGTAAGCCTACCTTGCTGTGGAGGTTAGCACCCTAAAAGAAACAAATTTTTGGCGCCCCAACTCAAAGAAGACTCTCCCTCACTCCCCTATCTCACCCTGATGACATAGGTGAGAAAACAATATCAAATAGGACAGAATTGAAGGAAGCAACAACTGGTCATAAAAATCACCTGATAGCAAGAAAGGCCATGAGAATACAATGATCCCTGGTAAACCCAAACTAAAGATAATAAGATATCAAAAAACATTAGCCATAAATGACTTTAACAATAAGCTGCATGGCAGTCACGAACAATTTAATACAGCATCCCGCAAAAAATGACCAAAGTATAAATAGGCTTATGCATATAGCACAATAGATGCAAGGATAATCATGGAGGTGACTTATTATATGCAGGATGCGCCCCGACGTGTTTCCCCATAGTGATGGTTCATCAGGGGGCCATGATGATAGCAGCAAATACAGATGCCAGATGCCAATGATGATAGGGAGCATACACGGCGGTCAAAAGGGTGGATTTAAATAACCCCCTTGATAATAATACCCTTTATCGGTCCCGCCCCCAAAAAAAATAATAGCGGGATAACTGGGTTCCATAGGTAACCTATGTCATCAGGGTGAGATAGGGGAGTGAGGGAGAGGCTTCGTTGAGTGGGGCACCAAAAAATCATTTCTTTTAGGGTGCCAACCTCCACAGCAAGGTAGGCTTACATTTAGGCCTAGTGTAGGGTATACCTAGACATTTTTCTGGTCAAGTGTATTTTTCTGGGGCATTGGCCCATGTTTGCACTGGGGAGGTGTTCTTTTAAAATTGAACATTAAAGACTGTTTTAAGGGATTATATGTTCACGTATTTCTTTCTTGTATGTGGTATTATTTGGTCACTATGTTGTGGTAATATGTGATCTGGTCCTTGTGTGGTGTGGTGATATGTGATCTGGTCATGGTGTGGTGTGGCAGTATTTGTTCCTTGTATGTGGTATTATTCGGTCACTATGTGGTGATAATATGTGATCTGGTCATGGTATGGTGGTATTTGTCCCTTGTATGCGGTATTATTTGGTCACTATGTGGTGATATATTTGGTATTATTGGTAATTTTAAAAAAATGTAACATATTCCTTAAAGAAAAATATACATAAAAAGAGTATTGGGTATTTTAACAAATTTTTAATAGGTTACAGTAGAGAAGGGCCCAGCCAAAAGAGTATACTTTGTTGTGTGGCAGACATAAAAAATCTTTAGGCCAAAACAAATGCTCATGGCTATGTATATGATATGGTGTTAGATGAGAATTGTGTGATTGGTGAGGACGTGGTCCAGAAGAGGAGTTTTTACAATAGTGGGTAGTCGGTCTGTGGAAGGTTCGAGTGGTGGAGGCGGAGCTGGGGTGAAGCCTCAGTGGCGTCTCAAGTGGGCCTGAAAATTTTGCCAGTGTGGGGACCTGAAATTCCTGGTGGCAGATTGACCCTCTTAAGTTTTGTTCACATAACGTTAGAAGTTCTTTTTTCTGTTCCATTGTAGGAGCAGAAAATTGGAACTCCTTGCAAAAACTTGTGTCCATCCTATGACGAACATAAAGGTCGCAAGACCGACCATATAGTCCATATGGTTAAGGATGCAGTGGCTATGATTATAACAGAAAAATTAGTGCAACATCTGGTGTGCGTTTTTTCTGGTAAACCTGGCAGAACTTGCAATGGCGCTTTCTAATTCAGGCTACAAGAAGGAACCCAGTCTTACAAGGGAATGCTGGGAATTGTACTTTTGAGACAAATGAGGAACTACAAATCAGAAACTACTCATATACAATACACTATTCAGTATTTTGAGATCTTTTTCTCTTCTGTTTAAGGAACAGAGAAACATAATTCATGTAAAAAACGAATCCATTGTGAAAAAACTAATGAAAACTAAAGTCTGTATGGTTTCAGTTTTGTGTCAGTTTTTTTAAAGGGGCTGTCCAGGACTTTTACATTATTGGCCTATTCTTAGGAAATATTATCAATATCTTATAGGTAGGGGTGTGATTCCCAGCACCCCCACTGGTCAGCTGTTAGCTGAAACTTCTCAGTTACTGAGCACAGCTCCATCGACTGTATAGTGGCCATGGCTGGAAACTACACCTCCACCCCTTATTCAAATCAATAGGGGGTGGGATGTGCAGTACCCGGTCATGACTACTCTTATTTTTTGTTTATGGAGGTATTCTGTGCTGCTTCGTGCTGCTGACATCAAGGACAGCTGATAGATAGAAGTGTCGGGTGTCCCACTCCACCGATCAAACATTGATGACCTAGCCTAAGGATAGGCCATCAATGTTAAAGTCCCAGACAACACCAGATGCCATTTTTCTTCATAATTTTCCAGGCGGAAAAATAGACGAAGAGCACAAACAACAAGCTCCAAAATTATTATTTTATGAGGACTACAAGTATTTACTTGAACAAACATATCAGTAGAGCTGTCAGGTCCTTTAAATCTCTCTACAAAGCTTGCTATTGTTTAAACTTTCATGGATCCTTTTGGCTCTCCCTATAGTTATTTAATCTCCTCTTGGTGCTTTCTATTTTTGTACACTCACACAGTAATAGCTGGGGGTGCAGCCTGTCAACAAGCTATATGCATTAAAATGAGTCATTACTGTCTAACTGCTAGATAGACCGTTAGGAGAAAAAAAGTTTATGTTTGTTTAATACAATATATGTTTTTTCTGTGAAGCAATTTGACATATTAATTGAGGAAAATCAGTTCAAATAAATAAGCAGCTGTATTTCCTTTGATTCTATACAGAAAAGTTTTCTCTGTCAAAAACAGTTATATCAAAGGTTTGACTAAAAAATAAAGAAAAAAAAATCAAGTTTCATTAATGTAATAGCAATATAATTTCCTGTTAATTGAAAACAGGGCTCCCTATATAATAAGCTTGTAAGTCAGTAACTTGCTGCAGCTTGAACAATATCCTATTCACAAAGTAAAACAAAACACAAGTCAACTAAGCTCAAAATGCAGAAAACTGCGCCGGGATCGAGTCCTAATTGGAACAGATGCAATGCATTCCAATGCAAATTCTCAGTTTGGATTTGATCAAAACCAGGTACAGTACGTTGGTTTCATTTAAACAACAACTTTCACATTGTATTAGTGTACACAAAATTAACTAATAAGATGCAAAACCCGGTAACACAATACTTAGCCAACTCAGGTTCTGGAAATGAGGTTTTAATTCTGCCTATTATATCATTGCCAAGATGCTTCGGGTATGGTCTAAATCGAGCCAGGAAGAGGCGAGGAAGAATGAGGAAGAATGAGTAACAATTTATATAGTCATAGAGGTTAGTGCAAGCTTCAAATCAATCCTGCACTTATAAGCTGAAGGCAATAGGTATGTCTAGTGGCGTAACTAGAGTCCAAGGGGCCCCAATGCAAAATTTAGACCAGCCCCCTTCCACTTCCCCATGTTGGTCAGATATATGGGTCATTGTAGCCTTTTAAATCCTATAAGGACATACATATTACACCCCTCTCCCCCACTATATAATAATCTATCCCATCCTGTACTAATGTCCCCCATCCAGGGCCCCTACCTGGAATACATGTCCCCCATTCTGGGCCAATCCTGGTATATATCCCTAGAACACATACCTGGGGCCTCGCAGGCCTGCTAGGTCAATTGTTTTCTATTTTCTGCAAGATTACTTTAGTTAGAATTCTGAAACTCTAGGTATTCCTCAGGTATATAGTCGTTAGTAATTTCCAGTTGTTCATATATTTTTATGTTATAGGCATTTCGGTAGAACAACTCTTTTTTGGGAATACGCCATATTCACATACCGGGGGCCTTTTAGGCCTGTACATGTGCGTATCTGTACTACTTGTAGACAAAATGTCTGCAAGGAACATTCTTCCGAACAGATAACATGTGAAAATTGTTGGGGTCATCATCAGTAAAGTTGAAAAGGAAAGTTTGAAAAGAAATATTCCTGCACCATGTTTACTGCAACTTTTATATAAAAAACGTTTAGACAAAAAAAATTGTTATTATATAGCATGCATATATTGGGCGTTTTAAGCCTGTGTACTTACTTTTTTGTTGTTTTTGCACATAATTATAATGTAGTGGGAATGTATCCTTACTTTGCAATTTTCAGATAAACTTTGAAAAGTATTTTTATTTGAGTTATTCCATGTTATTGCACACAGGACTAAAAGGCCCCATGTATGTGAAAGTGTAGATTTCTATGGTTATACGTTCTAGTGATATATATCCCCCTTCCTGGTAAATATGTCCTGAATCCACGGCCAATCCTGGTATATATGTCCCCTATCCTGGTATACATGGACCCATATTTGACCCCTTCCTCATAAATAATTTCCCCTTCCTGGTATATATGTTCCCAATCCTGGTATATATGTCTCTCATCCTGATGTATATTTCTATATGTACCCCATCCTGATATATATGTCCACCATCCTGGTATATATGTCCACCATACTGGCATATATATATCCCCCATCCTGATGTATATGTCCTCCATCCTGGTATATGTGTCCCCCATCTTTGTATATATGTCCTCCATCCTAGTATATATGACCCCTATCCTGGTATATATGTCCCCCATCCTGGTATATGTGTTACTTATCCTGGTGTATATGTAATTCATCTTGGGCCCATTCCGGTATAAATGTATTTTATCCTGGTATATATCTCCTCCATGCTGGTATATATGTCCCCATTCTGGCATATATGTTCCTTATCCTGGTATTTATGTACTTCATACTGGGCCCATCCTGGTATATATGTCCCCCATCCTGGTATGCATGGCACCAATATTTGGCCCCTTCCTAGTATATAATTTCCACTTCCAGGTATATATGTTCCCAAGCCTGGTGTATTTGTCTCCCATCCTGGTGTATATTTATGTACCCCATCTTGGTATATATGTCCACCATCCTGATATATATATATATGCCCCCCCATCCTGGTGTATATGTCTCCCATCCTGGTATATATGTGTCCTCCATCCTGGTATATGTCCCCAATCCTTGCATATATGTAACTTATCCTGGTATATATGTAATTCATCCTAGGCCCATTCTGGTATAAATGTCTCTTATCCTGGTATAAATGTCTCTTATCCTGTTATATATGTCCTCCATCCTGGTATATATGTCCCCATCCTGGTATACATGTTCCTTATCTTGGTAATAATGTCCTTCATCCTGGGCCCATCCTGGTATAAATGTCTCCCATACTGGTATATATCTCCCCCGTTCTGGTGGTGTTCTTTAAACACATTAAAAAAATTAAACGATTCTACTCACCTTCCTCCTTTCCCATGACATGTGGCATCCTCTTCTGTAGTCAGCACAGAGGCTGACTGCTGACTTCAGGGTGAAAGCAACAGGCAGCATGTCCAAATGAAATAAGTGCTGGTGTCAGCGGGCCCCTCTCCCGCATGGACCCAGTCGTGGTCTCATCCTCTGTGACTGCGATCATCACGCATCTGCGGTTTTCCAAGAATGTTTCAGAAGTAAAACTATATGGGGGGGTGTAGAGGTTGTCCTGATGCTAGAAGGAACCCACGAGCCCCTCTGCAAAATAGGAGACCACCAGTATTGCAAATAACAGTTTCTGGTAGGGGAGCCATAACATAATTAATTTTTTGTGACTCAGGAACGTTAACAAAAACTTTTTTGCATACTTTTGCCATTGAATTTAATATTCATGTCCTGTAAATCAAAGGGGTGGGGCTTAGTAAGACTACAGCTAAAAATGCCTGTGTTTCTGAGGTTAAGGCTTAATTTTCCTGAATTTTGCAATGGAAACTTTGTTAATAGAGATGAACGAATGTGTTCGGGTAATGTGTTATCCGAGTATGCTCAGGTGCTATCTGATTTTCTTTGTCATGCTCGGATAATATATTCTAATCCCTGTGGCTGCATGTTTTGCAGTGGTAGATAGCAGCAACACATGTATGGATTTTCTGTTTGTTATGCGAGCAGGTTCGCTCATCACTATTTGCTAAGTATGTTAAATTTTGACAATTTTTTCACATGAGCAATCTTACACATATTTTTCAACTTCATCAGCAATAGAAAAGTGTGATGTAAATCATACATAATCTGCACATGGGTGTGGTTTATTGTCAGATGCTCTGAGCATTTACAAACCTCTGAGGCAAAAAGGCAGAAAAAACTATCACACTAAATTCTATGCACAATATAAAAAAGGGACTTATTATTATGCTATATTTATAAAGAGCCATCATATTCCGCAACACTTGACAGACATAATCACTGTCCCCATTGACTCTCAAATTCTAAATTCCCTATCAGTATGTATTTGGAGGATAATACTTTGAGGAAACCCATGTCTTTAGTGAGATTTGTAAAGAAGAACTTGGCACTCAACTTTATGAAAAGAAAGAATTTATTGCAGTCAAAACCAACGTTTCGGTCCCATCTGGACCTTCATCAAAGTACTGCAGAAAATGAAATAAAATGAAATCGATATACTATGATATTGGTAATTTTTAGAAAACAATTTGTGGTAACATAACCATAGAGAAGTCTCAAGCGAAAAAGCGAACATAACATGGCCAATAGTATAAGTATAATATAATGGTATTATGACAGAATTGCAACAGGTAAACATGTAAATAAACATGTAAAATAAACATGTGAAATAAAAAAGGGGGGGCCTACCCGACTGCTTGATGAGTAGGAATCTTATTGATGGATTAAGTTATGTCCAGAACGGTATCTTAATGATCTATGGACTAATGGAGTATATATGAATTGAATAAGAAATCACCAAATTTGCAAGAAAAAAATGAAAATATGAAAAAAAATATGAAAAAAATATGAAAAAAATATATATAAGACAAACAGCCTCTGCTGGAATACAAAGGACATACCTATGGAGGAATAAGAAACCCGTGCAGGTGTCAATCAATGCGATCAGAATGTTGCCTGTTTATAAGAAATTGAATTGTACCAGTGAGACAACGTGAGTCCTTAAGTGTGCACCTAATATTCCTATGTGGTACTTCATATATACCTTGCAGTGAGTATAACCAGTGTCCACTGGATAATGCCCAATATATCAAAGATAGGACGGACACCTGATAGGTATAGCATAATAAGGTGTTTTAGTAATTGAACAGGGATAAGTAAGTGGTTAAAAGAGGAGTTGCAGGTAATGCTTACAATATTAGCTGGATAAACTAAGGAGCGTCCTGCACACTGGCACCAAATGGCTGTGGAGACATAGTATTGAAAGTAAATCGTGCTGTTGAAATAAAAGATGTGATCGCTACAGAAGTGCTCCAAATGGCTGCTTACCGGTGTTGAAAGTTTGCGAAGTGTGGGTCTACACCGAACGCGGCATCCACCGCTTGTTCAAGTGAGTACCCGGTGAAAAGTGCCGCTGTTTTATGTGCTGGGGGCGGGTGTTCCGCTATAGCGCTGCCCGGAAGTGCGTCACAGGATGTGACATCACTTCTGCGGTCCAAGATACGAAGCTTGCGTTTCAGGAATTAGTCCTCATGTGGAGGGCGGAGAGAGGGAAAAAAGGAGACATGTGCTTCCTTATTTGCGTTCCAGCAACTGAAATTAGCGTTTCAGACGCCATTAAAAGGAGCGATGGATAGCATATTGATTTTAATTTATACATTTATTTGTTAAAATGTTTATATAAGATTAAGCAGTCGAGTAGGTAAATAGAGGAGGTCCAGAAGTTAGGTAGGAGGAGGGCCCAGTTTATATATTCAATATAGGCGGCTCTGTGGGAAGAGATAGCAAAATTAGTAAGATAATAACAGTGAAACATCATCATCATATTAAGGTCTCCATCTTATGGTGACAAAATCGATAAGTACATTGTATATAGAATTTAAATGAAGGAATGTAAGTCATACTCCCTATTTAAACCTCGGGGAGATAGAGTTTGCAGTTGATGAATCCAGTAGGACTCCCTTTTCTTTAGATGTTGGATTCGGTCACCCCCTCGCCTAGATGGCGTGATTAGTTCAATGACCTGGAATTTTAATTGTGCTATTGTATGTCCCTTGGTAATGAAATGGAATGGTATGGGTAACAACATATTTTTACAGCGAATAGTAGACTTATGCTTTGAGATTCTGTCTTTAATAGGCTGTCTTGTCTCCCCTATGTATAATAGCCCACAGGGACACTTGATTAGGTAAACGGCATAGGAAGAATCACAAGTTGCAAAATCTTTAATTTGATATTTCTTTCCTGAGTGTGGGTGGAGGAATGTGTCCCCTTTGATTACATTGTTAAATTGTGTACAATGTAAGCACGGGTATGTGCCCGTTTTCGGTTTTTGAAGAAATCTTTGTGTTTTGGTGCGTCCTTGTGTTCCTAGATCAGCTCTGACTAATGAGTCCCTGATGTTATTGGGACGTTTGTAGCAGGGTAAAAAGGGATTGTTGAACTCTTTCACATTTGGATATGCAATTTTGAGAATGCCCCAATGTTTCCGTATGTGATGATGCAGTATGTGTACATACGGGTGTAATGTATGTACTAATGGAATGCGGTTCTGTGATGATTTGCGTGGATTCTGGGTAAGATTTTTAGCTTTATCCAGTATGTTCGGTGGATATCCACGTTCTTCAAATTTAGCGTGCATCTCATTTATCCTGCGATTAATCACGGCAGGATCTGAGACTATTTTCCGTACCCGATGGAATTGGGATCTAGGTATAGCTCTTTTAGTAGAAGGGGGGGTGAAGACTGTCATAATGTAAAAGACTGTTTCTATCTGTGGGCTTAGTATATAAGTCTGTTGAGATGGTCCCTAATTCATTTTTAATTACCATGGTATCTAAGAAGTTTACTCTTTCTAAACTGGAGGTGATGGTGAAAGATAATCCAGGCCAGGCTTGGTTTAGGACCTCAAAGAAATGATATAATGACTCTGTCGTGCCAGTCCATATGCAGAAAATGTCGTCTATATACCTTTTCCAGATTAGGCTGTAAGATCTGAACAAAGGATGTGGATAGACTACCTCCTCTTCAAAACGGGCCAGGTAGCTATTCGCATAAGGAGGAGCTACGTTTGAGCCCATGGCCGTGCCTTTCGTTTAAAGATAGAATTTATTTTGGAACATGAAAAAATTTTTAGTGAGTACTATTGTTAAAAGTTGGATGCAGAGTTCAATTATTTCTGGAGGTTTTTGAGAAGTAGTAAATAGATGACGTGCACATGCAATACCTTCCTGATGAGGGATGGAAGTATACAAATCTTTCACATCGAAAGAGACTAGTATAGCTGTGTCAGGTATTGGGCCCAGATTGTGGATGATTTGAAGAAAATGACCAGTGTCGAGTAAATAAGATGGAGCCTGTCGTGTCAGAGGTGTAAAAATTTTTTCCAAGAAAATGGAAAGTGGTGACAGTATGGATTCCGTGGAAGCTGCTATTGGTCTTCCCGATGGATTATCTAGACTTTTATGAATTTTGGGTAAGACATAAAAAACTGGAGTTATGGGGTTTTTTTTGGTAAGAAACTCCTTGGTTTTTGAGTCAATGACCCCGCGGGAAACATAGTTAGTCAGGGTATCGTCAATCAATTTACTTAATTCACTGGTTGGATTACTGCTAACTTCAGTATAAATTGTCACATCATTTAATTGACGTAGGACCTCAATTGTGTAAGCCGCTCTGTCCATAACCACAATGGCTCCCCCCTTATCTGCTGGTTTTATGATGATTTGATCATCTTGGCGGAGGGTCTATAATGCCTGGAAGTCTAATGTGGACAGGTTAGGCTGGTAATGAAGTTTCCCACTCTCTATGTCTTGTCGTAGTTTAAGAAAAGCTAGATTGATAAAATTTACAAATGTTTCCACCGCATGTGAGTTCTGTGGAGGTCTGTAGGTGCTTTTATTGGGTAAATCAAGATCAGAAATAGAAATTAACGGTTTATGTACAGATGTATCAGCAGGAGGTATGTCAGGTATTGATGAAAAATGAACTGATAATCTTAGACGACGATAGAATCGATGTAGGTCCATGTCCATTGTGAAGGAGTCAAATTTATACGAGGGGCAATAAGAAAGGCCCTTCTGTAATAAATTGTACTCTGTGATACTGAGTGTCCGAGAGGAGATGTTAATTACCAACGGGTAATTACCTGCGAACGTGTGACCTGGGAGAGATCTGTCTCTCTTCTGTCCATGGCCTCTGCGGGTCCTCTTCTTCTGGGACG
>VIAB01037342.1:2887-22032 GCA_009801035.1 Oophaga pumilio
TCAATTATTAACCTGCCTTAAGGTCAACTTTCAATACTAAGGTGCTGGCAGCGCTTTGGACGCAGCGGATACCTGCTCTGTCCCAAGCTCTGCCGGCTTTTGTACGCATGGTGATTCCGCATGTATTCATTGAACACATGCTGAATCACCGCATCCTATACATAGAACGGTGCTAATTATCTTGCGGAGACTCAGCGTCTCTGCAAGATAAATAGACATGCTGCGGTCTAGAAAGACGCCCCGCATGTGCGTATACGCAGGTCTGCCACCTGCATGTTTGAACACATAGTGAAGATGAGATTTTATAAAATCCCCTCCACTATGCTGTAACATCTGGCCAGGGGAAATCTCGAAATGGGAATCGATCGGGCGAGGGGAAGGAGCTCATGTCATTTCCCAGAGGCAACTGGGATGCTGCTGATGATGATGATGATTCTGTGGCGGACAAGAAATGGGAACCAGACATGGGTGCCAAGGAGGTGATGTCATCAGAGAAAGAGGATATTGGCCTGGACTATACACAGCTCAGGCGACATGCAGCTAAAAGATCCTCTGGAGCAGGTGATGTCGTGCTGCTTGTTTTTGGTGTAGGGGGCTCGACAGTGCCTAAGGGTGAGTTTCCACGATCAGGAAACGCTGCGTGTTTGGCGCTGTGCGGTGATGCAGCACCAAACATGCAGCGTCCAGATGTTACAGCATAGTGGAGGGGATTTCAAGAAATCCCGTCTCCACTATGCGTAACAAAACGCAGGTGGCAGACCTGCGTAAACGGACATGCGGCGCGTCTTTTCAGACCGCAGCATGTCCTCGCGTGTTGCGGCGACGGTGCGTCGCCGCAACAGAATTTAACACAGGGCTATGTAGCCCTGCGTTCTTTCCGGAGGTGTTCCGGAGGTGTCCTGAACACCTCCGGAAAGAGCGCGCGTCAGAAAGGGGGCGGGGCTTAGACGGAGCGGAATTTCCGCTCCGTCCAAAGCGCTGTGGTTCCGGACCGTGGAACCACAGCCTTAAAGTTGTTTTGGCGGATGTAGTGGTAGTGATTCATATGTGCATCTTGCATAAGAAAATTAGTAATGGTGAGTCCCAAGAATAATAAAATCCTCAAATTTATTGAAAAAAGATTAAAAGATCATTGTGATTTAGCCTTGTGATTATGTTGATTATTCTCAAATGTGATTGATTGCCAACATATGTGTTTACTGATCAATGGTTGGTCACTATTTGTTTTTATACCATGTATCATAAGGAATCTGTATCTCAGTGAATAAGGGCTTTTGCCAGAAACGCGTTGAGATGTATCCCCAACCTGTATGATCTTTTAATCTTTTTTCAATATATTTGAGGATTTTATTATTCTTGGGACTCACCATTACTAATTTTCTTATGTGAAGCCTTAGTCACGGCTGTTGGTTGGAGACCCATAACATTGCAAGACGGACTGAGTTATACCAAGAGGACATGGTGAGGCTGCCTTTCTTGTGCACCTTGCATATGTGAATTATTTTCCACATTGTCACAGGATGAATCTATTGAAATGTGCTAGATGAGGTGTTGGAAAATAAGCCGGGCACATCCTGGCACACATAGACTAGAAAGTACATCACTCCATCAGTATATGAAAGGGTATCACCTGCTCATATGGGGAAAGGAACCTGACCATCAAGGTCAGCAAGGTTCAAGCTGTCCTACGTCCTCTCCTCATGGTCATGTTTCTGGTAAGCAGTCTTCACTCGCAAGTAGTGCTCTGTCATTGTCATCGGTCCTATCATCATCCTCACCTACTTCTTTCTGTACACTGCCTCCTCTATCTCCATTACATCTTCGGTTCTTCTTTTGTGTACCTGTGCCCAAAAACATGCGCTCAGTCATCCAATTACATTGAAATAGTACTCCTATATGTCAGAGACCACAATAATTGATGTCAAACCATCTAGATTATACTACTTTTTGCAAAAGAATCTCGAGTGCTCAACCTCAATGGAATTACCTAGCCATCATTATTTATAGTACTATAAGCCAACCTTCACAGGTTTGGGCACAAAATGCAAAATATTTTCAGCAACAAAATTTATTGTGTTCTGTGCATAAATTTACTTCACCTTAACGCACCTTCTCTCTAATTTTTGGTGAAATTAAATTTGCGCACTAGTTGCCTTTTAAACTGGTTAACCTAAGCAATGAGCAGTAAACTATAGACAAAAATATTCCTCCATTCTTGAAAACGGAGAGGGTTTTTAATAAGAGGTAAATTGCAAAGCTGCTTGTTTTTACAAGAATTTTGCTTTGTTGACTATTAATGAACATGAGACCACCTCTATAAGTTACATTTATTTTAGTATTTCAGTGGCTGCTATGATGCAATGTTATGGTCGGTTTGACCTAGGCTCTCAGTTCTAGTGAAGGCAAATCTTAATGCTTCAAGTCCAACAAGACTGTATAAGGAACAGTGCCTTTCTGTCACGACTGGGTCACGTCAACCTGGGAGACCTGGGTATAGAGAAGATCACTGTGTTTTGTGAATTGCAGATATTCCATTTAGCCTGTGTGTTTGGGTCCCATATGAAATTAATTTGGTTTCCTTTGGTGCTGAAGAGGTTAGCGACTCTTTCTATGCTGGTCAGAAACTTGCATCTCCATTTTCAGCTGTTTCTGATTGGGTCATTACCTCTCCCTTTAAAACCTGGCTATTGGTATGAAAACTGCGAAAATATCTATCCTCTTGAATAGTGGGGCAGGAGCCAATAGAGTGGATACACAGGACCTTGGTCTTTCCTGTAGTACTCTGGTAAGCCCGTACGGCTCCATGTTGGCAATTGACTCTGCACCTCTCGGACAGGGAAATTTTGTGCAAGTTGTGCATGGTGTAAACCTACGCACAGGGGCTCTTCACAGGGAGCTCCTTTCTTGTTATATCTTGGAAGGTCTCTCTACTCCTATTGTGTTAGGTCTTCCCTGGCTAACTAAGAATAATCCGATTATAGACTGGCAGACCAGAGAAATAATAAAGTGGAGTGATTTTTGCAAACATAATTGCCTAAGTTCTACTATCTCTAGTGTCTACACTAAAATCATTCCAGCTTTCCTGTCTGATTTTGAGTAAGTGTTCTCTGAAAAGGGGTGTCACAAACTGCTTCCCCATCATGCGTATGACTGTCCTGGGATTAAGAATGTCAAAGGGGATGGTTTGTCTCGGAGTTTCCCCAGAGGTGGGAGTACTAACATTGCTGTTCCTATTTTACAAGAAGGGATGGTCGTTTTCACCGTGTGTTCTGAACTTGAGAGTGAGGTATTGAAGGGTCAGGGGGACGCAACTGCTGGTCCTTCAGGGAAATTGTTTGTACCTGTGCATCTTAAAATTTTGGAGGCACAACATAACTCGGGCCTGTGTGGTCACTAGTGATGAGCGAAGATGTTCAAAAAACGATTGCCAAACATAAAATAGACACGAATATGGTACATTCGGTTTCAGCAAAATTTTATAAAAATGGACAAAATTGGTAACATTCGGTAAAAAGTGCGGGAAAATATTCACGTTCCAACTAAAGTATTTTGAGCACTTTGGCTACGATAATGGTGATGTATGATGAGCGTGGGGCATGTGTTTGATGAGGATAGCAGATTGGCAGAGCACAGAAGAGCGGCGTGCTTGTAAAGTTTTGTTTTCTTTTCTACTTTTGTGTACACATTGCAGCTAGCCAATCAGGGCGCAGCAAACATCCACAATGTCCTGACAAAACGGATTGTGTCATTGGCTGCTGAAAGCACATGTCCCTCTCCATACAACGAGCAGACATCTTGTTTTAATGCCATTTTTTCAATATAAGAGTAAGGCTCTTTCTGATGCTGGTCCTGGGTGCTCATACATTTTAGCTAGTTAGCTAGGTGGTTGTTTCTAAGCTAGATAGTTTAGATAGCTCGGGTCCTGTGTGGCTGTAAAATTGACTTTCAAGCATTTTTTGTGACATTACTGAAGTCCACAGACAAAGACAACAAGGCTCATGTGTGTGTTGTGCACTGCTTCTATTGTGCTCCATGCATGACTAGATAGTGATGAGCGAATAGTGAATTGGATTCAGGAAAATCGGCACAAATCATTTCTAATATCCGTGTATTCATACCGAAAAACAAATCCAATGCAAGTCAATGGAAAAGCCAAATATTTTTCTGCTGGACCCAACAAACAGGTCTGGGGGCATGAGAAAAAGGCTGAAATGGATGGGAAAGAGCTAAACTAAATGGGAACAGCATAGAGAAGATGCCTGCATGCCTTTCTGACTCACATATGGTATCTGGGAATAATGTTGTCAGACTATTGCACCGGTTTTACGGATTTATAAGACCTACCAAACCAAACCTATTTTTTTAAAGGGAAAAATGTTAAGAAACATGTTTTCCTTCATATTTCAAGTCTAAAAAATAAGAAAAAAACAACAAAAAAAAATAATTAAAAATTATATCTCCCCTTTAGCATTTGTTCACACGGAGTGTTTTGGTTTTATTTTTTCCTTTAACATTTGTGAGGGCTCTCACTCCTACATTTGGGAGGTCAGTCCCTCATTCCACATAGCTACAGTAGATAGTGGAATACATATTCCCCATCACTTTAATGCGAGCTAAAACATGCCCATTGGAATTTTGGGCTTCTCCCACCACCACCACCACCACGTCCACCGCCATGTTATTATGCGTCCCTCACTTGACATTTTCAGAGGGCCAGCAGGTGCCGTAAAACCTGAGTTTTGTGAGCTCCACAGTTCATTTTGGCCACCAGATACCAATGGAACAAATATCACAGTGGATGAAGCCGCTGTAAGGTGAATATAATACAGGAGTTGGGGGAGTTGTATGAGGAATGTCAGGAAATTGGATTCTACCAAACACCCAAAACATTAGAATTAAATTCTGAATACAGTGTATACAAGCGAGGGCCTGTATTGTGGTCAGTCTGTCAGGCCTGAAACCCCTGTCAGTACAAGCCTCATTTTACTTGGAAGCAGCCTCCTCAAGGGAAAGAGACAGGTGTGCCATTGACCAATCTGCACAAGACCAAGCACTTCTTCTGGAAACTACACAACTAGGCAGAATGTATCTTTTTCATGGTTTTGAACAACAATGGAGTAATTAGATATGTCCCAGACAGTGACAAGGTCTGTGGAGTGTATTACTCAGGTTACAGGCAGTGCCACAGAGCTCAGGTAAAGGCCATAGCGTGGCAATGACCATGTTCCAATATGTGTAAGGCCGCAACCGGAATAGGTCTGTGGAGCATATTAACCCAGTCTCTTAAACGTGCTTAAAATGTACAGAAACTGGGTAATACCCCACCACCATCATTTTTTTAGGACACAAGGAGAGGTCAGGCCAAGTTTGCAGCTTGGACAACCAATAATTAAATGGCAATGAAGAATCAGGAAGGACGCTGGTATGGTCACTTAAAGGGAATCTGTCACATTTTTTGCATATAAGCTGCGGCTACCGCCATTAGGGGCTTATCTACAGCATTCTATAATGGTGTAGATAAGCCCCTGATGTAACCTGAAAGATAAGAAAAACAAGTTAGATTATACTTACCAGGGGGGCGGTCCGGTCCGATGGGCGTCACAGGTCCGGGTCGGTGCTTCCCATCTTCATGCAATGTCGTCCTCTTCCTTGCTTCTGTCACGGCTCCTGCACAGGCGTTATTCTCTGCCCTGTTGAGGGCAGAGTAAAGTAATGCAGTGCGCAAGCGCCAGACCTCTCTGACCTTTCCCGGCGCCTGCGCACTGCAGTACTTTTCTCTGCCCTCAACAGGGCATAACGCCTGCGCAGGAGCCGTGACAGAAGCAAGGAAGAGGACGACATCGCATGAAGCTAGCGAAGCTAGATTGGCGAAAGCCGGATATGACTTTCGGAAATGTGCGCTGACACGGCATACCTTGGCAAGTAGGTCCAGCAAGTCAGGATATGTTTTTAAAACCCACTGTACAACCAAGTTCAGTACATGGGCCATGCGTAGAACGTGTATCAGCTTGCCAAGCTATAAAGCCACCACCAAGTTACACCCAGTATCGCACAAAACCAGACCTGGTTGGAGGTTCAGCGGGGAGAACCATTGACTGGTCTGTTCCTTTATCCCTTTCAACAGCTCGGCTGCCTTGTGAGCTTTATCACCTAAACAGATGATTGTCAGCAGAGCGTGCTGCCTCTTCGCCAAGGCAGTGCTGCAGACTTCCCAGCTGGGGAGTGATGAGGAGGTTAGTTCCGCTGAGGAGGAGGAGGAAAGACAGGAACTGGAATACAAGGAGACTGAAACCCTGATGTAAGTTGGGACCACTATTCTTGGTGTGGGTAATGTGTGATGTCCCAGCATCTGACTCTGTCCCAATCTCCACCAGGTTAACCCAGTGTGCCATCAGACAAATGTAGCGTCCCTGTCCACAAAAACTTGTCCACGTGTCTGTGATTAGGTGGACCTTCCCTGTGACTGTGTTGGCCAGAGCACAGCTGATATTGTGTGACACATGCATATGTAACGCAGGGACGGCACACTGGGAAAATAAGTGGTGGCTGGGAATCGAGTACCAAGAAGTCATGGAAAGACTCAGTTCCCGCAAATCAAAATGGCAACATTTCCAGGGCTAGCAAACTGGCAATGTGGGTGTTTAGCATTTGGACCTGTGGGTGGGTATTTCTGCTTTCTGGTAAACGTCTGGGTCAGCGAAAACTGAGCACTGTGCTGGGACAATGAACTGGATGTGGTTGCTGACTGTTGTGTCTGTGCAACTGCAGGTTGTGGGCATGAGGCACCAGCTCCTGCTTTATGGATAGCAGATTGGCAAGGCCGTAACACATAGGAAGGGGCAGTTGTTTCACCCTCAGACACAGATTTTGTACCCAGGCGTTCCGCTCACCTACTGGAGTGCTTGGCTGCCATTTGCTTTTGCATGCTGGTGGTGCTCAGGTTGGCAGTGCTCTACCTCTTCTTAGCTTGGTTTGGCAGAAGGAATTTCAGAAAAAAAACTGCCACACAGGGGAACAATGCACCCTTTGCCTGTTATCTAGCTGAGTGGAGGGGCTCTGTGGAACAGATGACCGAGTTCTCCCTTTGGTCAAACCACTACTTCTTCTTGCCTGTTTTCGTGCTATTGATCCATCCCTCTCTGCACTGCTGTGCCTGCTAGGCATGCCACCGTGACAGGTTGGATCAGTGGCTTCATCATCGACCACGTCGTCTTCCAATTCCTCAATCTGATCCTCCTTCTGAGTTACGATTTGAGGCTGATCTCATGGCAACTGTGCGTCATAATTATTCTCCACCTCTTCAGACATTAATTGATCTGTCCCAACGTGGCTTTCTCGTGGCCGTGGGTGCTTAAATGTTTGGTCATCATTGTGTGTAGCCCAGCTGCGCTTGGTGCCACATGTTACCCAGGAGGATGCACAGAAAGGTAATTCACAATCACCTGATATTCATTCACACTTCACATTTCCCAGGAGCCACCAGAGGGAGCCCTTTAGATTCAGGTATATAGGGGTGTGGAGAGACGCAGCAGTAGGCATTCTAGCCAGACAGCCATGCTAGTTGTTGGTTGTACCTCAGACAGATCAGTTCTCCTCAGGACACCAGAGTGAGAGGATTCCTGTCAGAGCTCAGCCCTTCTAGTCAGAGCTTAGTCTGAGCCAGTGCAAGTTCAGATGATTTGTGATTCCTGTCAGATGAGACAGAGGAAGGAAGACAAGCTGTTACCTCATAACAGGCTGACTGTTAGTTCCCTATGAACGTGGAATGTGACTCTCAGAGTGTGCACGAAATCAGTCTGACGAAAGGTCCTGATAGCTACTCTGGACAGAGCCTATGAAGGAAAAGAAGGAAGGGAGCTACAGTTATTATAACAACGAGTCAACTGAGGAACGGTCAGTGAGCGGTGATAGAAGGAAGCTGACGGCTACACCTACTGTTGCCTGTGCTTATGTTAAGGGTGTGAGTAGGGCGACAGGCGAGTGGTAAAAGGAAGAAAGAGTGACTGAGGGGAAATAGCAACGATAGCTGACCTCCACTCTGCCCAACCGGACACCGGGTCCGAGCTTGCTAGTTCCTTCACGGCTAGTGGGAGAAACCGGAGATCCCTGCTGGACTTCAGGTCGCAGAGGGGCCCTACAGTGCTGATACGTAACCGGGGTCAGGAAGAACAGGAGTCTAGCAGGACGCTGCAGATATAGACTTAGTTCTTGCCAAAAGAAGGCTCCACCACAATGTCGGCCAGGCGTAGCTGTTCTACACGGAGTTAAACTTAGCTTCATGCAAGTTGGAAACTCACACACTTTGGAAAGTAAGGAGGCCTTAAACCTACTCAGTGATTACTGGATGTGCATCCTCCACCCTGAGCAGCTTCCCGGGACGTACCTGCAAATACCACCAGTAAAGGTATGGAAAGAGACTGACTTGTGTGTGTCTGCCTTATTGCCTGCACCCTGCACCACCATATACCCTGAGGGATCCAGTCTCGCCTGTGGGAGACTTAACACCTTGCTGCCCAACAACAACCCCTCAGAGGATTCACCTTGCAGCGCTGGTCACCCTGATCAGAAACCACAGGTGGCGTCACGAACAATTACTACAATCCCCTGTAAATATCCCCCTTTGAATGAGCGCCCAGGGCAACGGACCGAGCTGCGCTACCCGTGACCTCTCCCCCATTGAAGTGGACGGGCTCGGTGCCGAGTACCCCATAAGCCCTGGTTCCTTGTGCGACTCAATTGCACTCCACCTCCTCATGACTCTCTTTAATGGTGCACATTGAGAGGCCTGAAAAATTACAAGGGAGCGTAAACAGTTCCTCAGAGTGGCCAGCGTATGTAATATGCCTCCTGGGACTCTGGTGGGATGAAGGAAGACATGGTTGAGGATTCAGAGGTCCAGCCTGTTTGCTACTGAGATTGGACCATGTTGAAGCTTTGTGGTGCTGCTTGTCAACATACTGGAGCCTTTGTCTGCCATCCAACCCACAAAATCCTCGCACTTGTCTGGGTATGTCATTGGTGTAGCTCGCTGAACAAATTTTTACAGGAAGCTAGAATGAGATACAGTCACCTTCTGATCTGTCACATGGCCTTGGCGGACACTATCCCATCTATATCCACTAACGTCCCTTTCTCATATTGAATGCATTATGGTTGCGAAAAAAAAAAATCCTGGCTTTATTTTTCACAAGTACCTTCACAGAGGTGTTATGTACAAATTCAATGTATCTAGCAATGTGTGCCTATTTTTTTCAGATATCAGCTTTATTATACACGGCAATAGCTGACTCACGAAAATTACAGGTAAATATTCACATTTGAATATCTCAGCAGGCTTTACGCCAGTCGCACAACTGCTAGATAAAGAAACGCTATTTATTTAACCAATAGAAAATTGCAACAGCGGACTAATGAAAATTATTGCATTGTGACGTTTACATATCTCTGCTCGGATTGTGCCAGTCACACAACTGCTAGATAAAGATACACTATTTATTAAACCAATAGAAAATTAGTATTTTTTTATATTGCCTTGCTGACACACTGCAACAGCAGACTAATGAAAATTATTGCCACTGGTAAATTGTCATGTTTGCTTATATCTGCACGGATTGCGCCAGGATGCTCTCTCTGCACAGGATAGATCCCAAGCCTTGTCTTTTCCTGCAATCTCCCATTCAGTCTTGACTGCAGTAGATGCTGCTCAGCGTCTTGCTGTGCACGTTGCTACTGCTGCCTCTCCAGGTTCAACTATGGTAACTAACATTAGACAGCGGCGAGCAGTCATTCCTGAGCCTAAGTCCAGGATTCACTCTACTGAGCATGCTCGTGAGGTGGCGACCTCTCATTGGTGGTCAGTTTTCAGTTGCACATGTCCCGTGCCAGCTCCAGGTTGGTCCGCGAATAAGGTCCTGTCTGACTGGACTTAGGCGTAGTCTATAAAAGGGGCACCTGTCGGCACACTAGGATCATTTACACTTGTCTATTGCTGTGTGTGTGTAGGTGGGACAGTTACCACCCTGTATTAACGTGTGCTGCTACTGGCACTGCAAGTGTGGTTCTCCTCAGGCAGTGTAGGGTGGAAACTCCCGCTTGTACTTATCACCTGCATCGGGCGACAGCATCGCATGGGCGTGTTTCACAAACCGTGTGACAGGGCAGGCTAAATCACCAGCATAGGATGGGGTGAGTTATAAGGACCCCAACTAGTGTCATTACTACTGTGCACCTGTGGTGTCTAACAGGGCACAGCTTAGAGTGCTCTCAGTTTGGTCTGCTCTGTGAAGTAACAGAGTCAGGTACTTTGCACTCTGTTCACACAGAGTGACATTTAACTCGGTGTGTTTACGGTGCTTGCTCGCCGCTTCGCCATTGTCTACTAGCTGCAGTTTCTCCATCACCGCACGGTGGACCACGGGTTGCGATCGCACCTTAATTTATATTTGGTGCGATCTGCAAACCCTAACAGTATCCTAGCGCCAGGGCCTGGCTAGCAATGGTGGACGAGCAGCAGCTACCATGGAATGTCCAGCAGCTGGAGAGCAGAATGTTAGCGTTAGAGCGTGCAACCTCAGCTGTGGATCGATCCGCAGTAGTGGCACAGGCAGCCAGTGAAGCGGCTACCAGGGTTTCATCTGCGAGTCCTGTTCCGCTGTTTCCACATTTCCGTCTCCCCAGTAAGTTCTCTGGGGATAGCAAGGCTTACAGGGGATTCGTGGTTTTGTGATGTCTCTTTTGACGGACAGGGCATTGGAGTGGGCTGCGCCGTTATGGGAACGTATGGACTTGGTGATTCGGAGCGCCTCTCGTTTTTTGAGCGCTCTGAGACAGGTCTTCCTAGGGCCCCAGGTTACTCATGACACCGCATTCCAACTCCTGTCCTTGACGCAGGGTTCTATTCAGACCAGCCAGTTTGCTGTTCAGTTTCGGACGTTAGCTTCCGAGCTGTACTACTGTAGACAGATAAGGTCTTGATCCCGGTATTTTGGAGAGGCCTTGCTGACTACGTTAAGGACGCTTTGGCCACTAGGGAGATCCCAACTACACTGGAGGATTTAATATCTATATCTACTCCTATAGATATTCGGTATGCCGAACAAAGGTTGGAACGAGCACAGTGTAGGCAAATGATTCGGTTGGCACCAAATTTTACCAATCCTTTGGGGTCTCCAACTCGGACTAACGTATCGAGGAAGTCTCTGGTGGATCATCAGCCGGAGGCTAAAACCCGTCCTGTATGCCCTCCTCCAGCTTGCCGGGGTTGTGGGCAGACTGGTCACTTCACCAACAGGTGTCCCAAGCGTCAGGGAGAACATCTGTCTATAGTGGCTATGGGAGGGGGCGCTCCAGATTCATTGGAGGCATCCTCCACACTAATAGTTCTGCGTTACCTTCTCAAATTACCCATCAGACCATCCCGCTTACCCTTGAGTTTTCTCCAAAACAACTGGAGATAATCTCTTTGCTGGTCATTCCTGAGGGTATTGATGAGGTATTTGCTGGGTATGCCCTGGTTGCGCCACCATTCTCCTCATATTGATTTGGCTTCTGGGAATATACGAGGATGGGGTAGGTCATGCGAGGGACAGTGTCTCAAGGCCCAAGTTCAGGTTGGGTCATCCAAGGTTCCTGCAGATCTAACCTCGCTACCCAAACACTACTGGCAGTATGTGGACATGTTATCCAAAAAGGCCACGGAGACTGTTCCTCCAAATCGTCCTTATGATTGCCCTATGGACTTCATTCCGGGAGCAGAGCCCCCTTGTGGCCATGTTTATCCTTTGTCTCTTCCGGAGACTGAGGCAATATCAGAATATATAAAGGAAAATCTTGCAAGGGGTTTTATTAGGAAGTCTGTGTCTCCAGCTGGGGCTGGGTTCTTCTTCGTCCAAAAGAAGAACGGGGAACTTCGTCCTTGCATAGATTATAGGGGTCTTAAGGTACTATCACACTAGGCGAGATCGCTAGCGATATCGCTTAAGCGACACCGATTTTATGACGCAGCAGCGACATCGTCAGCTATGTCGCTGTGTGTGACATGTAGCAGCGATGTGGCCCTGCTGCGATGTCGCTGATCGTGCACGAATGTTCTGGGCCATATTTTGATAGTTAGCGTCCTGCTGGTGAGCCTGAATCGCTGAGTTTGACACCCTTTATGAACGACGAGCGATCTCGTTGGCGACTCATATGTCAGAGGTGCAGGCGGGACTAGGTTTTCTTTAGTAACGCCCCTCAGCTCCGGTTGGTGGCCACAATATCACCTCAGCAATAGATGAAAACTGAAAACTGCCCTTCATCCTGGAAGTGGATGCCTCTTCCGTCGGTGCGGAAGTCGTGTTATACCAGAAGGAAGCGCACGGTCAGAAACGGCCTTGCTTCTTCTTCTCTAAGTCCTTCTCATCGGCAGAGAGGAATTATTCTATCGGAGACAGGAAGTTACTGGCCATGAAATTTGCTTTCTCTAAATGGAGATATCTCCTGGAAGGGGCTCGGCATCCCTTCCAGGTGTTCACAGACCATAAGAATCTGCTTTATTTGCAGACGGCCCAACGGCTAAATTCCTGTCAGGACAGGTGGTCTTTATTCTTCTCCCGATTTAACTTTTCTATACATTTCCTCTCAGGGGAGAAGATTTTATGGGCTGACTCCTTATCCCGTTCTGTAGTCTCTTCCAAGGAGGGGGATGAGCCACGGCTAATTGTCTCTTCGGACAGTCTACGGACAGTGGCTCCGGTTTCGCTAGAGCAGGTGAATTCGGGTAAAACTCTCATACCACCTAACCTGCAGCTGGAGGTCCCCTCTTGGACACACACGTCCAAGGTGGGTGGGCATTTCAGGACCAAAAGGACTACAGAACATCTGGAAAGGTCTTATTGGTGGCGCGGATAGCATGTGATGTTAGGGACTACTTCAAGCGTGTATCTCCTGTGCCAAGAATCGGCCCTCCCGGCTGAGACCCACGAGTTCGCTTCATCCCTTGCTGGTTGCAGATAGGCCCTGGGAGGTGGTTGGGATGGACTTCATTGTGGGCTTGCCCAAATTTCGTAACAATACTGTCATTTGTGTAGTCACCAACCATTTCTCCAAGATGGTACATCTGGTCCCTCTTCCACGCGTACCATCGGCAAGAGCTTTGGCCGTGCTTTTTGTGAAGCACATCTTTCGTCTTCACGGGATGCCTGACAAAACAGTCAGTGACCGGGGTCCTCAATTCGTGTCTCGGTTTTGGAGAGAGCTCTATCGGTTGCTCAGTATTGAGCTTAATCTCTCCTCGGCATATCATCCCGAGATGAACGGGTTGGTAGAGAGGGCCAATCAGACTCTAGTTACATACTTGCGACACTGTTTCTGCGAGGCATGAAGACTGGGCATCGTTACTGCCTTGGGCGGAGTTTGCTCTTAATAACACTGTCTCTGATTCTGCAGGGCAGACGCTGTTTCTCCTCACAAACGGTCAGCATCCGCGTGTCCCCGTGCCCATGCCCATCTTTTCTACCGACTCTAGGGAGGTGGACTGGGCTGTGGAGGCTCGTGACATCTTTGACTGCACACAGGATGCTATTAAGGCCTCTAAAGAGAGAATGAAAGTCTCCGGTTACGCTCATCGTCGCCCCCCTCCTGTCTTCTCGCCTGGCGATTTAGTGTGGCTCTCTGCCCGTAATATCAAGTTGAATGTAGAGTCCACAAAATTTGCTCCTCCCTATTTAGGTACTTTCAAAGTCCTTCAGCAGTCCTTTCACGTCTCCCTCTTGAAACCCGTTCACATGTCTCGGTTTTCTGAGTCTTCTGCTGGGACTTCGGGTACATCTTCGGGCAATTTTGAGGTGAACGCTGTTGTCTGTGCCAAGGTGGTGCATG
This sequence comes from Oophaga pumilio, assembly GCA_009801035.1. NCBI lineage: Eukaryota > Metazoa > Chordata > Amphibia > Anura > Dendrobatidae > Oophaga > Oophaga pumilio. The sequence continues at coordinate 16,745 of VIAB01037342.1, forward strand.
GCAAAAAATTATTTTTGGTTGATTTGAAGGGTCATGGGCAGGAGGATAGGACCTGGGAGCTGATTGAGCACATTTGTGCCCCCCAGCTTATTGCAGCCTTCGAGCATGGCGAGGCTCTCAGGTGGGTAATGTTAGGCACCGGGATTCTCACTCTGCACAGGATGGATCCCAAAGCCTTGTCTTCTCCTGCAGTCTCCCATTCAGTCTCAACCGCAGTAGATGCTGCTCAGCAAAGACGTCAGTTTCAGTGTCTTGCTCAGACTCAGGCTGTAAATGTTGTTACCGCTGCCTCTCCAGGTTCAGCTATGGTAACTAACATTAGACAGCGGCGAGCAGTCATTCCTAAGCCTTAGTCCAGGATTCGCTCTACTGAGCATGCTTGTGAGGTGGCGACCTCTCATTGGTGGTCGGTTGTCAGCTACTCAGGTTCCGCACCTGCTCTGGATTGGTCCCGAGCAAGGTTCTGTCTGAGTGGACTTAGGCGCAGCCTATAAAAGGGGCAACCGTCGGTACGCTAGGATCAGTTACACTTGTGTATTGCTATGTATGTGTAGGCACTGCGAGTGGGGTTCTCCTCAGGCAGTGTAGGGTGGGAACTACCGCTTGAACTTATCACCTGCACCGGGCAACAGGGTCGCATGTGTGTGTTTTACAAACCGTGTGACAAGGCAGGCTCAATCACCAGCATAATGGGGGTGAGTTATAGGAACCCCAACTAGCGTCATTACTACTGTGCACCTGTGGCGTCTAACAGGACACAGCTTAAAGTGCTCTCAGTTTGGTTTGCTCTGTGAAGTAACAGAGTCAGGTACTTTGCACTCTGTTCACACCAAGTGACATTTAACTCGGGCTGTTTACGGTGCTTGCTCGCCGCTTCTCTTCTCCATTGTCTACTAGCTGCGGTTTCTCCATCACCGCACGGTGGACTCTGGGTTGTGATCGCACCTTATCTTAATTTCTATTTTGTGCGATCCGCAAACCCTAACACACTATTTATTAAACCAACAGAAAATTTTAATTTTTTATATTGCCTTGCTGACACTGCAACAGCCGACTAATGAAAATTATTGCCACTGGTAAATTGTGACGTTTGCCTATCTCTGCCCGGATTGCGCAACACACACAACTGCTAGATAAAGATACGCTGTTTATTTAACCAATAGAAATTTTTTTAGATTTTTTAGATCGACTTTGAGACACGCCAACAGCAGACTCAGGGAAATTACTGGTAAATAGTTATGTTTCTGTAGCTCAACAGGTTTTGCGCCAATCGCACAACTGCTATATAAATATTAGCTATTTAACTAATAGGCGACGAATATTACTTAGCAATTAGCTTTTAAAATGGTTTTTACTATATGCTGGCACTGAGGAATATTATTTAGTTTTAGAGAAAATATTTATATGCTGCTGCGCAGGAATATTATGTAGCTACAAAAAAATTGGTATTATATATGCCGGTATTAACTAATATTATTTGCCTCTAAAAAATAATCTGATTTGTAGATTATGGTAGTGGAAGAAAGCCTGCCTATCTGTCCCTAATCCCACAGTCTGTTCCTAATCCTAAAATATACAACACACAATGCAAAATAGCAGAGATCTCCAGCATGTATGTCAGGCTGCTGCAATGCAGGTATGTGCAGACTCCACTGAATGGCAATAGAGTGGAGGAAAGACTGCACACTCCTGGGGCTGGCTTGCAATGCAGCAGCAAGGCTACCACAGGTGGCTGCAGAGTAGTCAAACAGGCTGAGTCAAGCAACACACAGTACAAAAACGAAATAAACAAACTCAGAGTAAAAGGCAAGCCGAGGAGGTCAGAGCCGGTCAGGAGCAGATAAGCCAAAGACAAAAGTCAGAAGCAGGACAGAATACAAGCCAAGTGAAAAACCAGTGAGTCAACACACTAACAGGGAAACACTGAGTCAGGACAGAGAGAGGAAATAAACATGGGGCAAGTCAGGGTTTCACAGCAGGACTAATCAGGATATACCAGAGTCAGATACACAGGCAGAACTATAGCTAACACCGCCTGCAGGATGCAACGGGGATAAATAGTAAACCTGAAACCAGACTGAGGCTGAGAAAAGTTAACCCTCGACATGATCAGGAAAAGGGAAGACAGGACTCAAAACCCGGTCTGGATCATGACAGTACCCTCCTCTCAAGGGAGGGGCACAGGACCCCCAGGTTTCCCAGGATAACGTGTATGAAACACCCGAACCAATCGATCAGCATGGACAGCTCGAGCTGGGACCCAAGATCGATTCTCAGGACCGTAACCCCTCCAATGGACCAAATACTGACGTGAACTGCAGACCATGAGAAAATCCACAATCCGTTCCACTTCATACTCAGTTTGAACATCCACTGAGAAAGGAGGCAGAGGGGATGGGAATCTAGCAGAGGAAGGTTCAAATGACTTAAAGGACTTATGGAACACATTGGGGATCCGAAGCAACAGAGGAAGGCGTAAGCGAAAGGCAACTGGATTGACAACCTCAATGATCTCGTAAGGACCAAAAAACCTGGGACTTAGCTTAGCAGAAGGAACTTTCAGATGAATGGCGGTGAAATTGTTCTGTGTCTAGAGCTGTTGCACAGTAAAAAAATATTTTGTTTTGCCATTTGCTAATGTGATTCAGCCTGCCATATATCACATTGTTATTTAGTGGCTGTGCAATTCAGGTGTCTGCAAAGCTCATGTAGATAAAAAAAATTATAATTTTCTGTTGCTAAATGTGACTCAGGCCGCCATATCCCACCTTGTCATTTTGTGGGGATGAAATTGTTCTGTGTACACTAATTTTTTTTTATTTACAAACGTGATACAGCAGGCTAGATCCGAGTTTGAACTTGTTTAGAGCATATCTTCCAGATTATACAGGCCTCATCAACACTAAAAACAAATTTGTTCTGTTACTAACATGATACAGTAGGGGAGATCTTAGTTGCAAATTGTTTGGGCCATCTAGTTTATGTTATACAGGTGTCATCCACACCAAAAAAAACAAAATTCTTCTGTTACTAATGTCATACAGAAGGGGAGATCTCAGTTTGAAACTGTTTGGGGCATCTAGCCTATGAAATTTATGCCTCATCCACACTCAAACAATTCTTCTGTGACTAACGCAATTCAGCACGCCATATATCACCTTGTCATTTAGTGCAGCTGAAAGTCAGCTATGTGCAGAGCTAGTGAAGAGAAAAAAAATCACATTTTTGGTTGCTAATATTGTGTTTCTACCACACTACCTGAGCAATATCACTGGCAAGAAGCAAGGTAGTGGTGGAAGGGGGATTAGGCTTGGAGTTCAAGGTGTACGTGGGGTAGGTGGTAATGTTTGTGAAAGCACTAGTGAACCAACAACATCACATCCTATACAAAGACTACTGACAACTTCTGTTACTGGACGGGCTACTCCATTATCTTTCTTTGGCAGACACACAGCGGTATGCCTTGTTGATGAGGCCTATAAAGAGCATGTGCTCAAGTGGATGGCAAGCACAGCTTCAAGTGGCCTCTCCTGATGTTCCTCCACTTCAACATCACACCCAGTACAGTTCACATAGGTGGATCCCCAATTACCCTTGCTTGTCCCCAAGTCCCAACTCTCCAACCATACAACTGACTGTATGGGACCACAGATGGGTGAGTCTGCGGAGCTGTTCACGCATTCTATGCCTTCAGCATCAGAAGTGTACTCTCAAAAGATTCACAAAGAGGAGGTACATTATCTGCACTGATGCACTCGATTTTTTTTTAGCTTGGATCCGGGGCTGGACGAAGTAGGGGCCGAGTAGCATCCTGACCCTAGTCATCAGACGTTAACCCCCGGGAGGTGATCTGGTGAGACCCAGATTTCTGAGGCTCACGCGAACTGTACTGCGCTGTCAGGGCAGGAAGACGAGTAGGGGAGGAGGGTGACTCTCAGGGCGAGCAGTAGGCCACCTGAGGAGGAGGAGGAACACAAGAAAGTTATGTTGTACCATACGGCCAGACACGTAGTAATGCAGCCACAATAAGCAATGCATCCTCAGTCACAATTGTGGCTGTGGCTAGCATCGTTCGCGAGTTTGAAGCTCATAGTGGCAGCAAGGGTTGCCTAGCCTGGGCCTTTTTTGACACTGCAAAGGATGAGCCAACTCACGTAATCTGTCAACTTTGCAAAAAAAACTGAGTAGAGAGAGGAAAAAGTGCAATAATTTGACTACTACATGCATGAACCTTCACATGTGCAAACAACATGCGTGATTCTGGGAATCCCACTGCACTAAAATGTGGACCTCAACAACCACCCCATCAATTGCATCTGCTGCTTCTTCCTCCTCCTATGTTACTGTGCCAAGTATTGTGATGCAGGTCTCTGACCACAGAACCTCTTGTTCTTTACCCAGTCCAGGCAGGCTGAGAGAGAGCCCGTCAGCTGTAATGGAAGTGGATGTGCCTGATGTTTTTGACCGATCTGAGAGAACGAGCACACCAAAACTTTATCAATCCATTGTAACATCTCCGCTTGCACCTCCCTCACGGTCCAGCACTTTGTCCGGTTCACCGTACTGTACCCTCTCTCAACACTGCAGCCAGCCCACGATCCCGCAGTTGTGGTTACATAAAAGATTGTTTCCTCCTACACATGACAAAGCTAAGAGGTTGAACTCCACCATCTTCAATCTTTTGGCCACGGAAATGCTGACTTTCAGCCTGGCAGATTCAGACGGTTTCTGAAAGCTGATGGTCGACGTAGTCCCCGAGTTGCCCAATTGCCATTACTTCTCTAAAAATGCTGTAATGGCACTACTCCAGCATGTTGCAGGCAACATCACCTTTTCCTTAACTAAATCTATGTCAGCCAGGGTGCATTTCACCACAGACACTTGGACGAGTAAGCATGGAGAAAGGTGTTACATCGTGATGACTGGGCACTTGGTGACTCTGGTGCCAGGCGGGGAAGGTGCTGCTCCACAAGTCTTGGAATCACCAAGGCTTGCAGGACAAACCTCAATATTTCACACTTCCTCCACTGCTTCTTCCTCCTTCTCTACCTCCTCTAGGGCTTCCACCTGCGCCCCCAACCTGTACCTTAATGAGACATGCATTCCAACACTGCAGAGCGAATCCCCTCCACCTATATACTGTGCAGCCAGTGGTCATAACAGTCAGGCATTGTAAAAATTAATATGCCTTGGAGATCACAGTCATACAGCTGAAGAGTTGTGGACAGCTCACCAGGCTGATCTTGAGCAATACATATCAAAAAACTGACCGGCACATCCAAACATAG
>VIAB01037343.1:5054-17575 GCA_009801035.1 Oophaga pumilio
AAGTCATAAAAATTCATCTCTAAGATGAGTGCCTAGTTTATTATAATCTGAAATTATGGAGGGGTCCTCATTAAGTCATTTTTTTTCTGTGATGCCCATATAAAATAACCAGGGATAACAAACAGGAGCCCGGTGGTAGAGACCAGGTTTGTTCGTCGTACTAACATGCAAAATGAAGAACAATAGGAGTAGGCACCCTGATGTTAGACATAGAGGGCAGAGAGAGTGAAAAGAAGAAAGTTCCAAGGTGAGTTTGCTTGGCATGAAAGCTACAGGTACAGTAGTGACGCAACCCCATACTGTGCTCTCGGTCTCTAGGGGAGAGAATCGAGTGACACAATTCCACTCTGTCGCCGAAAATCTTGAGCTGTATCTGTAAAAAAATTACATCATTAATAAAATACAACAAAACTAATTCGCTTTATGCCAGTCAGTGGGTTTTATACTGCTGGGAGGAACTAACTTTTTTTGCAGAGTGTCAACCTCCTTGTGGCAGCATCATCATACACCCAGGGTTTCCGTGTCTCCCAATGAAGCGATGGAGAAATGTAATTTATTAACAATTTTGTGTGATATGACTTTGTTTTTAAGGGCATAAAATATCAAAAAATTCTCGCCAGATTTCTGATATTTTAATGATTAAAGGCAAATTTTCTCAACCTAAATTCACCACTAACATGAAGTCTGATGTGTCAAGAAAAAACTTTCTCAAAATCACTGGGATTGGAAGAAGCATTCGAAAGTTATTACCACCTAAAATGTCAATTTGAGAAATGGGGCTGTCAAGAATGTGAAAACAGGCTTCAGCTCTAAGGGGTTAATCTATAAATATATTTACTCTGTGTAGAGTAAAATAATGATGTGATCAAGCTATTACATTGGTATATTTATTATATATTTTTAGCAACATATTGTGGTTTGTAAAATAACTTTTGTGATACATTTTGTCGTACCTGAGCATGTCAGATTTCTATTCCAAACGGTTTACCTGCAAGTGTATTTGGGGTGTTTTTACAAGTAGGGCTGTGTTGTCTGTTCTGTTGACTTATCAACCACCTTTTCTGTCCTTGCAGAGGTGGTGTCTTGGAAGCCGAGGGCACAGTGGAAATCCGTTTCAGAAGGAAAGACCTCATTAAAACCATGAGGAGGCTAGACCCAATTTATACTCAGATTGTAGAACAGCTTGGTGAGTGTGATGGCTAGAGATTGAGAGGCCCAGTTTGCATTTTATACCGCATTATGGGAAACACGGAGTTGCATATAATATGCCACTTGTAACCTCTCTAGGTTCTCCTGAACTGTCAGAGTTGGAGCGTAAGAGCTTAGAAAAAAAGCTGAAGGCGAGAGAGGATCAGTTACTTCCCATTTACCACCAGATTGCTGTGAAGTTTGCAGATTTGCATGATACTCCTGGGAGAATGCAGGAGAAAGGCGTCATTACAGTTAAGAACATTTTTTTTTACTCTGATACATATTTATTTTGTACAATAAAAAATTTAGTAACATCCCACCTAGCCCCTTCCCACCCACCTATCGTTCAAACAAGGAAAGTATGCTCATGAAACCGAATAAAAAAAAATTAAAGGTCTGGACATCCAATTAATATACATCCATAGGAAGGAAACCTTGTCGATAGAAGAGTTTCTCAGAGGATTCAGCATGGGAGGTGATCATCAAATCCAATAAATACCATCCTTTTAACTCATGTATGTCCTCCCAAGGTCACACATCTTGTATAGAAAGCAGGAGATTCACCAGACACACATCCACTCATGTTTAGCTAAAATTGTCCAATAGAAAACTATCTGAACCAAGTCAAGGTCGAAGAACTAAATTTGAGTATTTTGCCACAGAGCCTCTAAGTTTTAAAAATTGACAAATGCCACTTTTTTGGTACACATGTTTCTCAAGCCTTAGAATGTTATTTACCTTAGCTACCAATTTCCTTTATAGAAAGAAGTTCAAGGTTTTTCCAATGCGGGTCTGTGTGTTTTTGGGCTTGATGCATGATGCGTGAGATAGCTAGAAGATGGCTCACCATCACCTGGTCCTCAGCCATATAGACTAGAATAATTATCTGAAACTCATATAGAGTATTTATTAATTTCACCACTTCTTTCCAATATCAAGGTAGGTGAGGACAGTGCCACATTATGTGTGTTAAATCCCCATATGACATACCACATTTCCAGCACTAAGTCTTGTTTGTGCCCTATCTTGAAAGGGAGTAGGGAGATTCTGTAGACCCTCTTAAATAAGTATAGTTGTGAAAGTCTATACGCCTTTCTGAGAGAGACATACTCCCACATATCCTCATTTATTTGACCTAAATCTCTTTTCCATGTATCCCTCGGAAAATATGTCCTCTTTCTAAGACCAGCTTCCAGAAGACATCTATAATGTCCTTTTACCACCCTCAGTTATAATTATGGTTATGTAGCAGGTGCTGAGATGCAGTACGCAGGGATTGTAGATCAGTACCGTATAACAATATTATTTATTTTAGCAATAAAGATGAGTGATCTCATCGCAGGGAGTTAATAAACAGTAAACAAGAATCAATAGAATAACAAGAATAAATGGAATAATCATAATGAGTGCGACAGTCTGAGTTTCAAACAACACTTATCGTGGCTCCTGATGGTGCTCTTTAGTCCACAGTCCGATGGGGGTAGTAGTGCTGGCAACGGCCGGTGTAGAGTCCTCCGATGGGGTCCAATATTAGCAATCCGTCTTCTGGTGGCAGCGGGCGGTCTCCGGTTTTACTCGCTGAGCTCCTAGTCCATAAGCCTGCGCAGCCAAAGTGAAAGAAGCTGCAGGTGTCTCTGTACCAAGCATGGGATGATGCTCGCTAGCCAGCAGAGGGAACCACACCTCAGTGTCCTGTAGCTTGCTCACAATTCTCCATACAAGCTTACACTTCTCCATACGAGCGCTGCCCGACGTTCATTCGGGCGCACAGCACTCTGCAGCTGATGGTGGTGTTCTCAGACCCAGGAAGACACCCCCGTCTGTGGGTAGTCTTCTCCCGATTCCAGCTCTGTGATTTCCTATCCTTTTCGCCCGACCAGTAGGCTATATGGTGTGTATCCTGTTGTACTGTGCACTCGGTTGTTATACACCCAGACTAATTCAGCCAAGAACTCAGGCCACCGTATTTTCCGATCTTCATGCAATGTTAAGAGCATCTGAATCTGCGTCTGGTTGAAGCGTTCACACGCTCTCTTCCCCTGAGGAGGATAAGGCGTCGTCCTTGACTTCTCAATCCGGTACAGGCAATGCAGCTGCTCCATCACTCGACCTTGAAAGCAAGCGCCTTGGTCAGAATGGATCCTCTTCGGGCAACCGTACACCTGGATGAAGTCTCGGCAGATAGCCTGCGCCGCTGACTCAGCAGTCTGATCCCTAGTTGGAGTCACCACCGCTAACTTGGTGAAGTGGTCAGTCATCACCAGACAATGTTCATACCCGAGATGAGCCGGGCCCACGGTCAAGTAGTCGATCATCAACAGCTCTAAGGGGGAAGAAGTCACGATGGTCTGCATTGGGGTTCTCTGCTCTGGAGGTTTGGCTAGTTCACAGCTCTGACATCGCTGGCAGACCTCCTCTACTGCAGCCTTCAACAGGGGATGGAATAAAGGCTTCTGCAGCCACTGGAATGTCTTCTAACCAAATTAGCCCCTCTCTCGTGAGCGCGAGTTGACTCCCAGCTCCCACACCAACTGTACTCTTCTATACAGCAAGCCATCTAGCTGGAGTCTTTCCCACTGCCATAGAATCTGCAGAGTTCCCGGTGACAGAGCATCTTTCGCACCGGCTGGGGAGTCGCTTCACTGTCTCAGCTGCTCTAATTCCTTATCTTCCTGCTGGAGTCGCACCCAGTCATCCCAGGGTCGCCCCAGCACCTGTTCCTCAGACGTCTCTCCGATGTATCTCTGCGTCTCCGCCAACGACCTGGCAAAGTCTCGTAAACCAGGAATCTCTTCTGCCTCCAACTCTGTCTTAGTCACGTCCAGGTTGCTCATGGGTCACTCTCGACAGAGCATCAGCATGCGAGTTCTCAGCTCCAGCCCGATATGCGATCTGGTACTGGTATTTTGCCATGCGGGCCACCCACTGTTGCTTCAAGGCCCCCAGTTTTGCATTTTTTAGGTGGGCTAGGGGATTGTTGTCGGTGCGCACCAGGACTTTGGACCCAGACAGATATTCGGCAAACTTCTCAGTCATTGCCCACACTAATGCTAGTTCCACCTTAAATGAGGTGTAGCTGTCCGGGTTCCGTTCCGAGTCGTGGAGGGACCGGCTTGCGTAGTCGATAATTTTTTCTTTCCCGTCCTGCATCTACGACTCTGCGACAGACTCAATAGAATGACAAGAATAAATGGAATAGTCAGAATGAGTGTGACAGTCTGAGATTCAAGCAACACTTATAGTGGCTCCTGATTGTGCTCCGTAGTCCACAGTCCGATGGGGGTAGTAGTGCCGGCTGCGTCCGGTGTAGAGTCCTCCGATAGGGTCCAATATTAGCAATCCGTCTTTTGGCGGCAGCGGGCGGTCTCCAGTTTTACCCGCTGAGCCCCTAGTCCATAAGCCTGCGCAGCCAAAGTGAAAGAAGCTGTAGGAGTTTCTGTACCAAGCATGGGCTGATGCGCGCTAGCCTGCAGAGGGAACCACACCTCAGTGTCCTGTAGTCGGCTCACACTTTTCCGTACGAGCGCTGCCCGACGTTTTTCTGGGCGCACGGCACTCTCCTCGGTCACAATCCCGCTAGAGCGTGCAGGTAAGTCTGGACACTGTTGCTCACCTTGCTGCACTCTCCCTGACGGCGGGAAACTCTCGCTTCGCGCACTTTCAGCCCCCTTTCCGGCCTAAACACGCCCCCTCCTTCCGGGCCATGGGAAATGTCCGGTCTCCTGTTCCTCCCCCCGGGCAACATGGGATGTAGCCTCGACAGTTCCTTACCCGGCTCAATGCAGGCACCCGCAGCCTGGTCTTCCTGCTTACAGTTACACACGAGGCATTTGTTGTCGGAGTTAATGGCTGTTGAGCACGCCTGTCTCAAATGAAGATATTGATAAAATCTACTATTTGGCAAGTCATATTCTTACCTTAGCATTTCAAAGGTATTGATTTTCCCCTCCACAAACAACTATGTGATCATATCGATACCTTTATTTTGCCAGAAGTTAAAAACATTAGATATAATCCTGCAAGAAAGATTTACCACAGTAGTTGTTTTTAATTTTCTTTGGGAAAAAAACAGATTTCATTTTTTATACATAATTGAAAATTTTAGTGGCTGCAAAAAATTTAGATCTCAGATTGACTTTTCTTGTTGTCTGGCTACATCTCAATTTAGCCCCACGTTGCAATAAATATTTCTACCTTTTTGATGTTGTTTGGACAGTACAAGCTTGTACCTATCATTGTATATCTGTGATAGAATCAGACAGATTTCAAATATTTCTTTCATGAACATTAGGATATTCTGGAGTGGAAGGAGGCAAGGACATTCATGTACTGGAGACTGCGACGCCTTCTCCTGGAAGAAGTGGTAAAGAGGGAGATCCTGCATGCAAATAGTGAGCTCAGTGACATACACATCCAGTCCATGCTTCGCCGTTGGTTTATGGAGACAGAAGGAGCGGTCAAGGTGCCTTACTTTAAATCTGAATATCGTAGTTTTATAAATGTATTGGTATTTCAATCACATATCATTATTAATGGACCTTACAACGATTCTCATTTTTCCAATTTTTATGATGGTTACATTGGCGTGACCACGCTTTTCCCCAATTATATTTTGTATTCTTGCTATAACGCTTTCCCACTGAGCACAGCACCATGAATTCTAAACATCAGTCACAGACAGACTATACTGGGAGAAATGATGGTGATAAAGGGGTTGTCCAGTCCAAATCGATTTGTCTTCAGTCACTCTGTATGACTGCAGACTTATGAATCCCCCCAGGGCGTGCACTGCAGGGATTTGCCGGTTTTGGAAGGTACAGTATGTATGTATGATGTATACATACTCCCATCCAGGGCCTGTCTAATGGGCGTGGCTTTGTTCCATACACTCGCATTAAGAGAGGCTGCACACCATCTAGTGATGTGGCCAACAAGAGAGCGTTGCCTTACTCCATACAAATGTATGGAGAGTGAGGCATCGCCCACTGGCCGGGAGTATGTTTAACTCACATATCCTCTAGTCCCAGCTCAGAAACCAGCGAATCCCCGCCACGCACAGTGCGTCAGTTGCGTGAATTCATAAGTCTGCAGTCACACAGAGTAACTGCAGACTTATTTATTTGGACCGGATAACCCCTTTAAGACAAGGGCTTCTTTAAAGTATGATCGTAAAAAAAAAAAAAAAGATAGATGTTCACAATTTTTTTTTATTTTTATTTTTTGTTAAAGGAATGAAAATGGGTTTGGGGGGCAGAATATCTTTGAACAAATGCCATAAATGTTTTATCTGAAATTTTTGCAAGCGATTATCAGCAAATACATGCTGACAGATTCCATTTAAGGATGTTATAGTAGAAGAGAGCCTGATTATGGTGATGTGTCATTTACTGGGCTGTGTTTTGTTGTTGCAATACAATCAGTGTGTTATCAGAAGGAGATTATCACTAAAGGACAAGCTGCCTCCTGCAGGGTTGTCCAGCCATGCCCCCAGCACTGATTAGCGTCTCTCTGTCACTTGGGATAGCCAACTGCTCTAAATGGTAGTGTGCTCCCTCTTGCATCCAGGCCCTCAGGGAGTCAGAGTACCCATCCTGTGTATGCTCAGTGGAAGTGACTGTAGGAGCTGCCCTTGAAGAGGATCGTATTGATGATAGTCTGATTCAGTGAAGGGAGCAGATAGCATTGATGGCATTCTATTAGAGGCTCGCTATGCATACCAAGTGTTTTAAACAGCATGTCACCGGAAGCTAAAGAAAAAAAGAGATGCAGTAGCTGCAACATACATGTAATAATATATCCATAGAGTTATATGCAACCCCACTTCTGATTGTTTATCACACTTTCAATTTTCTTATACATTTTGTAATTAAATCCAAACAGGTCAGCCTCCTCTTTGCTCCGTTTTGATTTCTCAGAATTCACCTTACCTTTTATTCCTTTATGCTTTTCTGATAATCAGGTGATCCCTCAAACATTATCACATGAACAGCTAACGCCTGTACCATCTCTGCCTGCAGGAGGTACACCCCACAAGATTGTCTCCTACCGCTTGTGTGGTACACCACATGCAATTTCATGATGCAATAAGTTCTGTTGACTGAGATGGTTGCTGGCTTCAGAGAACAGAAAACCATCTAATTTCCTGGGGGCCACCATGAGATCCCATCACAACAGCTGACCAGAAAGATAGGATGAATTTTCATATAAAAAGAAGCATCCTAGTAAGAAAATACGAGCTGGCCTGTTTTTATTGGGATATTAGTAGCAGAATAAGTGCAAACATTTTTTTCCAATGGGCTACTTACCGTAAATCTGTTTTTTGAAGTTCTTTGTATTGGAGCATGAAGCCATTGCGGTGCAGCATGGAGTGTACTAAGAGAAGCATCAGCTAATTTATTTTTTTCTGTTACTTTCAAGGCATATTTGTGGGACAATAACCAAGAGGTGGTGGAGTGGCTGGAGAAACATCTACAAGAGGAAGATGGTGCAAGGTCTGCTATCCGCGAGAACATAAAGTATCTGAAGAGGGATTATGCCTTGAAGCATATCCGAGGGTGAGCATGAGTTAAATGACATTGTTGATGTATCTGTGGAGGGGGATTATAAAGGTTGGGTACCAGCAGCTTAGGGTTGTTTTTTCCCTATATATGATGTAAACACTTGTCTGTCTTTTACTTTCCACAGCCTGATCGTAGCTAATCCAGAAATAACAATGGACTGCATTGTGCACATGACGCAACAGATCACCCCAGCACAGCGAGCCCAGCTGACAAGACTTTTATCAACTATGGAGAACACACCTGCCAGTTGACCTTAAGGCAGGATGACAATAAAAGACGTTGTTACGCTTGGCACAGATATCATATAACTTGCCGTCCAGTTTGATGTTGAGACTCACTACCAAATTTTGCCAGTAGGTGCCTTTCAGGAATGGACTTAAAGGCATTGTCTAGAAGTAGAAAAACTTGTCTGTTCTTTGTTTGAAATAGAGCAGCGCACCTGTTTACAGGTTGTGTATGTTATTGACGTTCAACCCATTTACTTTAATAGGTGTAAGCTGCGGTAAAGCACACAACCCGCAGACAGGTGCGGTGCAGAAAGCAGACGCGTTTTTCTAAACCTGCACAACCCCTTTATGTATTTGTCCTAAGTGCACAGCATTTTGTAAGGATTACAAACTTCTGACACCCTGTGCTTTATGCTAAATAATGTAATGTTTGTAAAATGTCTTTTTACTTTTAATGCCTTTAGGTTTATTATTATGCTTTCTTTACAAAACACATAAGCTGAAGTAAATAGTTCACAAAAAGCTGCTGTTTCAGAATAAGTGCATATATCACAGGTACCCGATGATTAATCATTCAACCCATTCAGGGAGGTAGTGACGAATACAATGAATACCTCTGAATGTGCACAGTTGTAATCATGTGTCTGTGCTTTATTAATGTCATTCTGTGAACCACAAGTGTCAAGATCAACAAAAATGAGGAGACAGAACAAATCACTTAAATATTCTGTTTAATTCTGCATACCGGTAACACATGCAATCTCAGGAATATGCCATCACCTTGTGCAACTCTATTAAAAGCCTCATTGTCCGTCAGGTGGCTTAGTACATTAGGGTCAACCTAGTGTGTTAGAGTGAAAACCACTCTGGTTACTGCCTGGGCTAAAAACAATATCCATGCTGTAGGTTTGCATTGTGTATGTATTATTTTTTTTTAACACAACTAAATAACAACCACTAAGGAATCACTGTCAACTCACTGATGTGATTTTGTTACATTTTAAAAGAATACTTTTCAGATTGGATTATTTGTACTTGAATTTGTGTATGAAATGTTACTGTATTACCAACATTACTCGTTCTGCACACATATTTTTACCATCATCTAATTGTAAGGTGACTGATCCCAAAAATATATTTAAAAACAAATATTTGGAAAAAAACAGCTCTTTTGACTCCTGACTTCATAATTAGATTGGGTATAAATGATGAGTTTTATGCTTTGCTTGTTAAATAAAGACTTGCAAAGCCTGGTTACTGTCAAATCTGTGTTTCTTGATTTGAAGACGACAAAGTTATAGAGATGAATGAAGCTGGAAAGACTTGGGTATACATCAATCCATAGTTAGGTAAACTATCTACAAATGGAGAAATGATAAGGACTCTCTAGGAGTGGACATTTTGTTAAAGGGATTGTTGTCTTTCAGTAAACCTGTGCCCGCACGCTGTTAGGTGTAAAAAACAAACTGAGTTTTACTTGCCCTCCTTAGGTCCACCACTGTATCTTCACTGCACCAAGCTTTGTTTATTGACCGCAGCAGTGACATCATCTTGACAGTGCTGCAGCCAATCACTATGCTTAGTTGCACTGCTGATGTAAACAACACAAGTCTCTGAGCTCTGTGATTGGCTACAGTACTGATGATGTGATGTCACCACTTCAGTCAAGCAGAAAGCGGAGAGACAGCGCTGGACCTAGGGAGCATGAGTAAAGCTCCATTTTCTTATTTTAACATCTTTCAAATGCTTTTAAGATCACTCCGAAAGCAAAACAGGCAATCTGGTAAGAGGTGGGGAGAAAGCCAATGGTACTCAGTAAAATACACCACAAAGTAGGTCACTGCAAAAAAACAAACAAAAAGTTGCACCCCATCTCAAGTTTCCCCAAGACCACCTGTATGTTTCATATTGCTTTTGTGAAAAAGCTCTAGGGACAGATGAGACACAATGTACTTTTTGAACAAATGCAGAATACTTTGATAAAAAGAGTAATGCATACAAAAACCTCAAGCAAACTGTGAATGGTGGAAGGAGCATCGCTGTTCGTGTCTACTTTGCTGCCTCCAGGCCTGATTTTAACCCGGTCAAGATGCCTGACGAGAGCTATATGGGCAATGCATCCAAGAAATATTAATGAGGTGAAATTCAATTTGCATGGGGAAGTGGTCCAGAATTCCTCCTAAACATTCTGCAAATCTTATATGCAGCTACTGAAAATTTTTGGTTAAAGTAATTGCCCCAAATGGAACTCGCAGGCGAATACGTTTAAGGGAAGGTTGATCTTTTTCTTCTTTACTGAGAATATATCTTTATTTGTGCAGCTTGGCACAGACAGAGACAGGCAGAGACAGAGAGACTTGTCAATTACCCAAAAAGATGTGGGATGAAGCTGGCCAGGGTTGGTGTCAGAATTGTCTCTTCTCTGCCTCCAGTACCTGACTAGATTTTTAAATTATGGCCCTGATTCATCAAAAGGTATACACCAGAAAACTAACATAAAATACTTTGAAAACTCGCAACATTTTTTGTGGCAGCTGTGTCGAAATGGACAGAGCTGGGGAGGGACCGGGCGTTGCTTCTGTTATTGATGTAAGATTTCTGGTGAGGAGCACGCCACTGATAACATTTGTTGGATTTGCAGTGCCATATTGTATTTTGCCCAGAGATTGAGAAGCATATACCTTGAGCAAGATTTCCTTCACCACTTTCTATCACTGAACTGCCTTTTCACTTCCTAATAGAATGTGCCAGTTTCCACAAGAATGTGAACGTTTCCGTGCTATGGGTAATAGCGACTGTCACAAGTAATAAGTTTGACAGAGAGATCATTCGTTCTGTCACTTCACTGGCTCTATGACAGCCAGAGGTCTAACCGTGGCCTTCAGGTGTACAATAGACCCACCAAACCCTAATAGACCGTGTCAGAGGCACAATCTATTAGGCCACCTGTTAGTAAATAGCTGGATTCACTCATCGAATATGGACCGTGATGCATGAACTGACTGCGGGTCTCCTGAGTAGAGATGAGCGAATATTTCAATATTCAGTTTGGATTACGATCGCCGAATTTGCAATATTCGCCGATTAGGTCACTGAACACAGCCAAACGCCATTTAATGGGAGGCAAAAATACATACACACCTTCAAACGGGCAGACACCAGGAAAGTGGCCTCAATTCATCCACAGTACAAATTTTAGCATGGCACGGCAGTAATTAGCCATGCATGAGGTATCGGGGTTTGATTGAACGTCAAATTAAGACGAGGTGGAGGGGGCGTGGCCTGGACATCAAGCAAAGCAGACTTGTTTTCTGGTGGCTCCTGCTTCAAGGCCAGTGTTTTGCCGTAATTTGACGATTTGGAAGGCTTTTGGAGGTCCGGAGGGTGTTCTCCCGACAGAGGAACTCCCCCCCATCCCTGAAATTGTGCCGGCAGGAAAAAGGACCGAGGATTCCACGGTGCTGAAGGAGCCCATAGGCCAGACCTGTGGACGCTATCGCCACACAGAGCGGGAGCACTGAAGGCTGTTGCGGGCAGCGGGAGGATCAGGCCGCTCAAGATTTGGCAGAGACAAGGGAGTGTTGAAGACGCGCAAGGTGAGGAGGCTCCCGGTGTGGGGTCCCAGTGTAGCGTGGTTGCAGCGCTCCGGGTGGTCCCTCCCGCCCTTTCCCTTCTATCCCCTCTCGGTCTGCGTTCCTGCGCCCTTGATCAGGCCATCAGCGAGTGTCTTCTGGTGGATGGCCAGTTTCCTCCCCCCCCCGGGGAGCGTGGAGACGGGAGGCACGGCTGTCTCTGAGAGAGCGATATATGTGCGCTGTGGCAGGAAATTTAAACATGGAAGAGAAGTGCTCCGGCAGCCATCTTCATGAGAGGCAGTGAAGGTGAAGTGCTGAATACAATGTACTGCTGCCACCTAGTGCCCCTTCTGGAAATTGTATCTATTACACATATTTCTCTATCGCTTCATTGGGGACACAGAACCATGGGTGTATGCTGCTGCCATTAGGTGGCGCTGACATGCATATGCAAAAATAAAGGTTGGCTCCTCCTCTGCAGTATACACCCCACTGACTGCAAGAAGCAAATCAGTTTTAGCTTAGTGTCAGTAGGAGGTGGACACGGGTCTCTCCGGAGACCCATATCTACCTATTGTGCGTCGTTCCTTTTCAGGTTTTCCGGAGGGATACAGTGTGAACAGTCACTACTGTACTCCCACGTAGAGACTATGAGTACGGCGTGTACTGCCACCCCGTATCCCTCATAGGTCTGTTTTTTCGGCAGGACCCCAAAGAGGATCCCTGACACGGACGAGTGTTCAGGTGATCCGAAAAAGGTAAAGGAAATCCGGGCCTGCCTCCGTCTCACAACCACTCGCCCACCAGAGCCTGTGGTTGAAGAGACATGGACGTCCATCCGGATGCCGGACGTCTGACTCATGTCTAAGGTACTGTTCCGCTTCCCCCCAAATAGGAGAGAAGACAGAAGATAAGAAGACTTAGAAAAAAAAAGACACATTATAGGGCTCAGGGGGCATAGTAGCATT
>VIAB01037353.1:5002-21431 GCA_009801035.1 Oophaga pumilio
AGGTGTGTCCAAACTTTTGGTCTGTACTGTATGTATTTTATATGTATATATCTATTCTTTCTTTTTTTATTTAAAAACTATTCATTTGGATCCATTATATGTCGGTTTTGCTAGCCACCGACAAAATCTCGCAAGTCGGATGTCAGTCGGATGTGAAACGTACGCTCAGACGTGACTAAATCGCATCAGTGCAGTAGAATCGGATGACAGACGGAGCAATGTTCATGAAACTTTTGTGCGATAATCGACCGACTAAAACGGTCCGATTTTTTAGGCGTTGTGTGTGACCCCGGCCTTAGGTTATATCTCCCCACCACATTTTGCAAATTTGCAGGTCACTTAAACACCACAGAGTTTAAAGCTCACTTAAGCTACACAGTAAATTTATACTGAACCTTTTATTCTCCATATAACTGAACCATCACATTTTTTCATTTGTATTGTAACACAAATGGTGCAGATGTATTAATTCCCAACAATGCTGCTCTAGTAGTGTTATGTGCATTATATCATAAATGGATATTGTTATGGCTGACATAAACGGCTTCTAACATAGAAAAAAGCCTGAAAGGGCAGAGAATAAAGGCATAACCATCACAAGCTGGGATGGATGATTTTCTCTCCGGTCTTGATGAGGCAGTTAATGGATGTACGGCCAATAGCATCATACTATGCGGCTACTATGGGGCCTGTGAATTTTGGGGGCCGAGTGCCTCTTGACACTAGTCCCCCCTCCTCCCCGCCAGTCATCACAATTTCAGCAGTATCCTCATCCTCAGGATGCAGACATCGTTGAATAGAATGGTGAATGAGAGATCCCTGATCTATAATTCAGTCTGCACTTGTGAATATGAGACTTCATGTTCTGCAGACATGATGACATCACTACATTCTGTGGGTTGTGTGGAAGCCTCAGTAATCACACTGCACAGACTTAAACAGTACGGTGCTGGGAAAATGAATTGTGAGTAGCATTTTTTATTAATGTCAGTAGTTCTGGGAGCCATCCCACTAAATTGAAGGCTGTGGGGGCCCTCATACTGAGTGGGAGATGGTGGCGCCATCACATTGACTGGGTCATGGACTTTGTGAGGGTACTATACTGAGTGGGGATCTGTTAGGACATCATATTTAGTATGCTGTCATGGTCATAATACTAAGTGGGGGGCTGTGGGGGACCACATATTGAATGGGGTCTGTTGGTACATCATAGTGAGTAGGATACTGTGGTGGACTTAAGTGGCGTCTGTGGGGAACGCAATACTGAGTGGGGGTAATAGAAGAAATGGGAAATGTGTTTCAGCTCCTTAAAATCAAACATTTTATTCATCCATTTAAAAACATGAAAAAGGCAAAAAAAATCCTCAGATAACATTGACATGTGCCAGGGGGAGAGTGTGTTCAGCGACGCGTTTTGATCTGTATATAGATCTTTATCACAGCTCATACTGAGTGGGGGTCCACAAAATAAATGATGGGCTATGGAAGCCATAATTCTGAGTGGGGGCTATGAGGACATCATACAGTTTTGGGTGCTGTGGGAGACCCCATACAGAGTGAGGGCCACTATACTAAGTGGGGGCTGTGGATACATTATACTTAATGGGGTGCTGTAAGGGACCCTATACTAAGTGGGTGGCAGACTGTGGAAGCCAAAATACTGCGTGGGGTGCTGTGAGAGCCATCATACAGTGTCGAGAACCTCATACTGTGTGGGAGGTGCCCATTCTGAGTGTATAGCTGTTGGGGCCCTCATGCTGAGTGTGGTGCTGTGGGTTGTTCCATACTGTGTGGGGAACTGTGAGAGTAATCATATCGAATGGTGATTGTGGGTGCCATCATACTGTGCTAGAGGATCATCCTGGGGTCTGTAGGGACCATCATACTGAGTAAGGTCCTTTGCGCACCCTGACACTGAGCGGGGGATGTGAAGGACCCCATACTAAGCGGGGGCCCCCCATGCTAAATGGTGGGCTGTGGAAGCCATCAGCCAGAATAGTTAACTGTGGGGACATCATACAGATTGGGATGCAGTGGAAGACCACATACTTAGTGGGGGCCACTATATTGAGTGGGGGGCTGTGGGAACATCATACTGAGTGGATTGCTGTGCGTGACCCAATACTGAGTGGGTGGCATGTAAACTGAGTGGAGGATTGTGGGAGCCATCATACTGTGTTGGGGTCATCATACTGTGCCGGGGGGGGAAATACTGAGTGAGGAACTGTGGGAGCAGTTATATTGAGTGAGGATTGTGGGGGCCATCATACTGTGTGGAGGGATTATACTGAGTGGAGGCTATAGGAACCATCATACTGACTAGGATCCTGTAGGGGCCATTAAACTCTGCGGGGGGCTGTGAGTGATCACAAACTGAGGGTCAGCCACATTCTAAATGGTGGGCTGTGGAAGTCATCATACTGAGTGGAAGAATATAGGGGCTATAATATTGTATGGTGATCTGTGGAGGACATCATCATTAATGCATGGGGATTGTGGAGTCATTTTACTGCAAGAGGTGCTGTGTAGGCCATCATACTGTGTGAGAGCAACCATACTAACTGCAGGGCTGAGAAGCCCTCTTACTGAGTGCAGTGCTGTGGGTACTTCCATACTGAGCTTTGGTGGGTTGCAGAGGCCATCATACTGAGTGGGTGGCTGTGGGGACATTTTACTGAGTAGGGTGCTTTGGGGCTAACATACTGAGTGGCATGCTGTGGAGGCCCTGATACTGAGTTGGGGAAAACATAATTAATAGTGAGCTGTAGAAGTCATCATTCTGTGTGGGGGATTGTAGGGGCATCATAATGATTGAGGTGATGTGGAGGCTATCATATTGCATGAGGGTCATCATGCTGCATGGGGGGGTAAGCTGAGTACATGGCTGTGAGGGCTCTCATACTGAGTTTGGTGCTGTGGGCAGCTCCATACTGAGTTGGGGACAGTAGGAGAAATCATACTGAGTGGGGGATCATACTGAGTGAGGGTTGTAGGGAGCATAATATTGAGTAGGGTCCTGTAGGAGCCATGATACCAAGTGGGGGGTTGTGAGGAGCCCCATACTGAGGGGAGCCCATGTACTAAATGGTGAGCTGTGGAAGCCATCATTCTGAATAGGGGGCTGTTGGGCATCTTACTGAGTTGGATACTGTTGGGGACCTCATAATGAATAGGGGCTGTGGTGTCCTCTCTACTGAATTGAGGATAGTGGAAGCTATCATACTAAGTGTGGGACTGAACTGTGAGGGCAATAATTTTGAATGGGGGTCCATTGGGGCTATCTTGCTGTGAGGGAGCCATCATACTGCTTGGGGGCTGTGGAGGTCATTATACAACATGGGGTGGTGCGGAGGCCATCATACTGTGTAAAGCAGGTGACCGGATGTAACAAACCAAAAGGAGGAAGTAACCACTAAAGCTATTTATTTCCCTGAATTGTGGTAACTATAGCAATGGCAATTAATGCTAAACAGGATAATTACAGCATGAAATATGCAATAACAATTATGCAAAAATCCTCAGGTTCACTCTAACTACTATAACAGTCTCTTGTTATACATTATTATAACTTCTGACAAAGGAGATGATATGGTACTAGAGAAAGTCACTGTATTATCTCTTTTAACACAGGTCCTAGTGGGCATCTCCGGTTCTGCCCGCTAGGCAGCAAGTCCTCCTGACAAATTCTAACAAGACTCACTGAGCTGTCTTCGTTTTAATCAGCCCCCACCCTGCGTGTTGTTCTAACCCAAACCAACCCGGTACTGTGCTGAAACTGACCCCCGAGGGGAGACTTCTCACCGATCTTCGGTGCTTGACCAACGGCAGATGATTCTTGTACCCAGTGAGATGAGGACTGGGCCTTGGCTCTTGGCTGGCTGGCACAGTCTCGACTTTAGGACTTGACTGGCGCAGGTCGGGATTTTGGGTCTTGACTGGCATCTTCTGGATTCCATAACTCGCTTGGCGTGGCTCGGATTCTGTTTCCTGGTGTTTCACAGCCCACTGTCTCGGGCCTTCTGCCACAGTCTGTTAACTCAGCCTCAGCGTCGTCCTTGATACATGTCTTGCCCGTTCCTTCACTTGGCACATGGGCCTTTTATATAGAGGAACTGTGTCTTTAATGTTACCTGAGGTGGTACTCCATTCAAACTCTTCCTCCCTGAAACTCTCCTGGTAGGTTCTACAGGGTCTTGTTTGGCCAGTAGATGGCAGTCTTCTTGCATAAATACTGGATTCTTGTTTCTTATGTCACACCTTCTTACATTCCTCTCCATTATTAGCTCATGAGAAATGGCTGGAGTTTCCCTGAGGATAGTTCAATTTCTGCCAGAAGTTGGATGACCTCCTGGCATCTGCTTAATCTGTTCCCAAATGAATTTGTCCTGTGCATACTGATTGGGTGGAAAACCAATATTGGTACCTTCTGTTCTCCGTGATTCCTCTTGTAAAGGTGCATCCTGAACCTTTGGAGTTTCAACTGCTTGGTTATGCTGATTTTCCTCTGGCACATCCTTTGGCCCCTCCAAGGGCATTGCTGCCAACTATTGTGGCCTCACAGGCACAATAACCCAGTATTCTTCATCACTAATACCTCTTTCTTGGGTAGCATCATGCGGCTTCTCTAGGGGCCTCATCTTTGTGACCCCCTTCGCTTCGAAGAGCATGGACAGAGCATAATGCGATGTAGCACTTGAGTCGGAGAGCCTTCAACATCCTCTGACCTAGGTTTTCAAACTACTTCCCAGATAAGTGTCTTCTGGATATAACTAAAACTCTGTAATCTCTCAAGCACTTCAACCGGACAGCAGCACATAAGGTGTCTATTCCGTAGTGGTGTAGACTCGATTGATATACATCCGTAGCAACTCAGAGGTCAGGCTACCTAATTTTCTTGTCTTCTTTTAATGTTAGTAACTTTTGCAAGAAGGTCCTGTTTAAGCGTTCACAGGCCCAGTTCCTCTGTGGGTGATATGGAGTGGGCTCAACACCTCGAACTTAGTGAAGTGGTCAATCATCACCAAGCAATATTCGAAGCAACTGTGGGACATCTTGATCATCAAGTGGTCAATTATAAATACTTACAGGGGCGCAGAGGTCCGGATGGCCTGAATACAAGCCTTCTGCTCTGAGAATTTGGTCAGCCCACACTGGTGACATTTTCGACTACCTGTCATAATTGAGATCGATACACTAGACTATGAAACCAAAGGAAAGTCTTCTCAGCATTGAAGTAGGCACCCTTCTCATGAGCCTTCTTGGCTAGGCTTACCACCAATCATTCTGGGATCACCACTTGCCAGATAATGCCAAATTCTCAAGATAACTGGATCCTTCAATTTAACAACCCATTTCTCATGAAGAGCCTCTCCCTTTGGTCCAGCATCTGCAGGGTTCTTGCAGGTAGAGCAGTCCTTGCCTCCTGCTCAGGTTTCTGCCCCAAGGTTATCCATTTTGTCAACTCCGCTAATTCGGGATCAGACTGCTGCAGGTGCACCCACTCGTATCTAGGGCTGCCCAGAATTTGGTCACATCTGGACTCTTCCCTGAATTCTTGGGCGGTAACTAGGCCTCTGCAAACTGTTTAAAATTAGCGATTTTGTCGCTTTCGGATTCTTTGTCCTCATCTCTCTTCAGAACCACTTGAGTGATCCGGGACAGTATGTTCTTGGATTTAGACCAGTTAACAATCTTGTATCTGTATTTGGATATCTTTGCTCCAGTGCACCCAGCTTTGCAGTTTCATGGTGGGCCAGTGGATTGTTATCAGTGTGCATGTGTATTTTCGACCATGACAGGTATTCTACAAATTTTTCAGTCAAGTCCCATAAAAGTGCCAGCAACTCCAACTTAAACCAGCTGTAGTTATCCTGGTTCTTCTTATCTTCCAGCAGCCGGTTGGTGCATGCCATCACGCATTCAGTTTCCTCTTGCACCTGAGCCAGCACAGCCCCTCATCCATACAGTCTTCCATCCATCAGTATACAGCATGAATGGCTGGGAGAAGCCAGCATAGGCTAGAATGGGGGCACCTATCAATGCCATCTTTAATGTCTGTAAAGCTCTGTTTTGTCTTGGGTACCACTGGATTGGCTGTTACTTGGCTCCCCCTGTTGTCCCTCTTAGTAACTCATCGAGTGGTGCTGCAATTCTGGCGAAGTTATTTGTAAATCTACGGTAATACGTGGTGAGTCCCAGGGATGCCTTCAGCTATCTTAGTGTGGTCGGTGTAGGCCACTTCTGCACTGCAGTCACTTTTTCCATGGTGTGATAGACTCCGGCACTGGAAACAGTATGCCCCAGGTATTCAATTTCATCTGGAACAAGTGGCACTTCTGAGGTTTCACCTTTAGCCTATTTCTTTGAAGCCACTCCAACACCTGTTCCAACCTAATAAGATGGTCTTCGAAGGTAGATGAGTAAATTATGATGTCATCAATATATATGAGAGTCGCTACAAAGTTCATTCCCCAAGGCATCTTTCCATAGAGCACTGTAACCTTTATTGGTGAATTTGTCAATCCAAAAGTCATCTGGTTAAACTCAAATACCCCCATGGGGAGGATGAAGGCAGTCTTCGGCCCATCCACCACAGCCACGCGAATCTGCCTGTAGCCACTGGCCAGATCGAGAGATGAGAAGTACTTGGCCTTCCCCAGGGTAAGAGTCTAGCACAGTGCATTCATTCAGCCATCGGTAATCTACACAGAACCTCAATGTTCCATCCTTCTTTTGAACTAATACCATGGGTGCAGCTCAGAGGCTTTGGCTCTCCTATATCATTCCATTCTGCAGCACATGTGACAGAATTTCCTTGACCTCCTGGTAAATTTGGAGTTGGATTTGCTTATACCAATCTTGTATGGGGGCTGTAGTTGCTGTGGGGATCTCTGGTTGTATGGCCCGAATTCACTCAAAGTTGTCTTCGTGCCGAGCAACACTCCTTAACATCGTTGTAACAATTGTTCTCATTTCCACACTTTTCTAGAGGAGAACTCCATGAAGGTCACTTCCATTTGTTCTAGGAGGTGGTGACCAGCCCGAGTTTCAGTTCTATATTCATGGGCATTGAAGGACACCAACAAAGTCCACCGGTCCCACTTTATGGCATTGGCACCAGTGAGATCTTCTGGCATCACGTACACTTGACCTATTTCCTTTTGTTAAAGCCACTGCAGACTTGTACAGCTCCAATTTATGCAACACATGTGTACACGCCCTTGACGCACGGTAGCTAGGGTGCGGGCAACCAGCAGTCCCAGGATTGTTTCATTCCCCTCCACAGGTTCAATATAGACATCCACTCCTATCAACATATGAGCTAGCACCGACATGGTAAGTATGGTCTGTCCTGCTAGTAAGAACACTGTAACTTCTGGAAGTAAAATCACCTTGCCAAGGTGCTGGGAGGCGACAGGTAGTTTCTGGATATGGTTGACCTGCATGAGCTGTTGGAACACTCTCTTACTGGTGTGATAGCGATTTGTTTTGGTTCAATTGTTGATTTGGGGTTCATTAGCCAGGAATTGGTTTCCTTCTTTCAAGACATTCATCTCCAGGGCCACGATGAGTCCACGCTCAACGGGGTCTTTTACTAATACGATCCTTTTCCTGACCTGTTCTTTTCTGTACTCTCATACTGGCATCCACACCACTCTGGCCACCGGGATAGGCAGCTGGATGACAGCCACTAGCCAAATGGCTGGTTCTTTCCTGGAAAAGGCAACTTCGGGGAAGTGAATTAGGAACTACTTTTCGGGCATAGTAACCCCGTGTCCATCAAGCAGCAAATAAGTTGTCCTTTAAAGCCCAGCTAATGGTACTTTTGGAAACAATATCTTTGGAGCCTTCATCCTCTCTCTGGGGAATGGGACCCCACGGTGTGCTCTTCTACTGAGGGGCATGCTAGTTTAACAGAAGTCCC
Organism: Oophaga pumilio; assembly: GCA_009801035.1. Lineage (NCBI taxonomy): Eukaryota > Metazoa > Chordata > Amphibia > Anura > Dendrobatidae > Oophaga > Oophaga pumilio. The sequence continues at coordinate 12,927 of VIAB01037353.1, forward strand.
CTCCTACTTCATCCCCAGTTTGAACAGTCCAGTGAGATGTGCCCCCTTCTGCTGCAGGTCCAGCATTCCACTATACTTTCTTCTTATAGGTGATGGGTGAGAGATCTTGGGACACAAGGGAAATTATAGTTCCAGCTACAACCTATCAACATATCAGACCGTAGAACCAGGTATAGTAACGTTACTGAGGGTCTCATTGATGCTACGCAATTCAACCCTAATGTACCAATTCTCTTGGTGTAGCTCTTGGGCCCAGTCAGGGTCCTTATTTGTTGTCCCAGAGGTGGCAACTTCTTGACTTCACACCATACCTGTCTGTACAGGGGTTTCTCATTCCAGCACTCGTGCCTCTGCCCCAACTTCCAGGAAGCTCATGCTGGGGTTGAAGCGTAGGTGTTCTTTTAGGGCCTGGTTCAGATAGGGGTCTCTTAGTCCATCAACCAGTTGTTGCTGCAGCACTTAATCTATTGGTCCCAGCCCTATGTATCAATCTTGGACTTCTTGGGTATGTTGTGAGTCAATTCCTGCAGGGCGTTTACATACTGCGCTTCAGTCTTACCCTCAGCCTGGACACAATGTAATAAGCACATACGTAAGTTGCCCAGGTCTGTGGCATCACCGTGCATATCCTTTAAAATTCTAATTATTTTATCTACACTATCACCCTTCCTAAGCTGTCTCTACATGACCGTCTGTCATGCATCTCTGTCCAGGGGCATTAGGGCCAACTCTGCCTGTACTGCTGGGATCATAGATTGAATGCGTAGCATGCTCCTCAGTCTCTCCACCCAGTCTCACAACAGTAGGTTGTCTCTCGTAAACTTTAGGAGGTTGCTCAGCTTAGACCCCAGGTAAATGTTCCCCCTAGCTGGCTCGGTTACTGACTGATCTGCAATTACTGTTGTGGAATGTTGCTCCCTGCCGACTACATCAAATGTAAAACAGGGGACCGGATGTAATGCACAGACAAAACACGAGGCAGAAGTAACCACTGAAACTATTTATTTCCCTGATATGGAGGAAATTTTGGTATCTATTGCAACCACAATTAATGCTAAACAGGATAATTGCAGCATAAAATATACAATAACAAATATGCAAAGAATCCTCAGGTTCACTCTAACTACTATGACAGTCTTTTGTTATACGTTCTTACAACTTCTGACAAAGGGGATGATACCATTACTAGCGAAAGTCAATGTCTTATCTCTTCTTCTAACACAGGCCCTAGCAAGGGTCTCAGGTTCTTCCCTGTAGGCCACAAGTCCTCCTGACAAATTGTAACGAGGCTAGCTGGGCTGCCTTTGCTTCAATCGGCCCCCATACTGTGCATTGTACTAACACAAACCAACCTCTGCACCATGCTGAAAGAAATGACCCGGCTCACTCATGCCTCTCATTCATCACTGCAGGCATCCATCCCCGAGCAGATTCTTCTCTTGGATCTTCAGTGATTGACCAATGGCAGATTTCACTTGTACCTGGAGAGATGAGCGCTGGGCCTAGACTCTTGACTAGCATAATCTGTACTTCATGTCTTGACCAGTGCAGGTTTACAGGCGTTGTCTGAATTCCAAAACTTGCCTGGCATGAATCAAGTCTTCAGGTCTTGACCAGAGTCATCTGGGTTCTGCTTCCAGGCATGCAACAGCCCACTGCCTCTAGACTTCTGCCATGGTCTGTTACATTGGCCTCAGCGTCTTCCTTTAAAAACGTGTTGACTGTTCCTTCACTTCACGACAAATCTCCATGAGTTTTGGAGTGCTGTCCTTTTATTTTGGGGAACTGCATCATTAAGGTCACCTGACCCGGTGCTCCATTCAAACTCTTCCTCCTTGAAACTCTCCCTCTTCTTCACACAGTGCCATGTAGTTTTGGATTTCTTTTTGCCTTTATTATAAAGACCTTCATTTAAAAACTACATTTTGAGACTACTTGTGTTATCTTTGTCTAATATTTAAATTTGTTTGGTGATCTGAAACATTTAAATGTGACTAACATGAAAAAGAATAGAAAATCAGGAATGGGGCAAACACTTTTTCACACAACCGTAGTATTTTCACAAACTGAGAGACCGGACCCTATATATCCAAAAGTAAAGTCTGTGAACAAACAAGTAAAAAGAAGAGAGAAAATTCCAAACATTAAAGACCCAATACATCAGAATTGGTGAAATAAAATTATATTTTATTAGGATCAGGTGATAACAAATAGAATAATGAGCCAATGGTATAAAACCATGAAAGATAAAATAAAGAATAATAAAAACAAGGGGCGCACACCCAGAAATGTATTGACTAAAGTCAAGAGGGAGATAGTAAAGTCAAGATCAAAATAAATAAATACTGTATCTATATGAAGCTAATAGAAATTGGCAGATTAAAAATGGCAACTTATCACACATATAACTTATGCCTTGTTCATACCAACACAAAATATAAGACAAAATATGTATGTAAAGTGCTAGTGGAAATTTTTTTTACACAGTCCTATAACGTGTGGCATGTGCTGTAGAAAGTGCTAGTGCAGAATCAGCTAATGCATATGAGATCTACAGGCATGTAGTTGTAATTATGAGCCTTATTGATATAATCACAAAATCACTTTCCTGCTCATTCTATCATATGTGGGCCAGTATCTGGCACTTTTAATAAGTACACTTATAAATTAATAAGAGTAGCATAACGACTTACACAATCAGGCTCGCTCATCTGAATGGTGTCCACTCTGATGCACCTTTAGGCTTTCCCTGACAAAAGGTCTGAGACAGCTGTGGAATGCCAAGGAAATATGTTTCCTGTTGGATGGCCATTTGGTCCTTGTTTTTGGTGGTTCATCCCACAACCTAGTTACACACAGTAAGAACTTGTTGACTCTCAGCCACCCCACACTGAATGTATTGACTCTGAATCTCTTGAGAATGAGCCCCCATCAAATATCACAAGCGGTTTATTGAGAAGGTCAGAGAGAATGACCAAAGGCCGTGTGTTGTGAATGGGTTTGAGATGAGTTCTGAGCAGAGGCTCCCTCTGGTGGTTACTAGCGGTGCGGGTCTGTTTAGTGAAGATTGTGAGGACTGGGAATCAGGTGTCACTGATTGGTCTTATTTAAGGGAGTCACCTTCCCATCAGGGTTGCCGGTGATCAATTGTTCTGGTCTGGATCCTTGTTTCCAGTTTCCTTTGTAGCCTGCTGTGTCGTGTCTGCATCTCCTGCTAACAGATAAGACATTTCCTTCTTTTTGTTTCATTGCTGGATTTTTGCATTTTGTCCTGCACTTCTTTGGGGGCCTTCTGGGTCCCCTCGGGGGGCTTTTGCCCTCTCAGTTCGGTTCAGCCACTGATGTTTGTACATTTGCTTTTTCCAGTTTTTTCAGTGGCTGCTGTTTTGATTTTGTTACACCAGAGAGCTAATTTAGGTGGTAGAGGTCGTGTGATCTCAGGTGTCTTTAAAAATTAGTAGAGTTGGTGTTTTCAGGGTTTTTTTGGGATTGCAGTAAGTACCCTTCCTGTCCTTTTCTATTTAGTTAGTTTGGGCCCCAGCGTTTACTCATACTATTTTCTGTCTGTGTCTGTATTTCGTCTTGTCTAACCGCCATTATATGTTTGGGGGCTTGCTATTATCTTTGGGGTTCTGCTCCGGGGCAGATAGCTTTCCTATTTCTATCTTTAGGTGTAGATAGTTTCTCAGGCTGTGACGAGGCGTCTAGGACCAACGTAGGAACGCTCCACGGCTGCCTCTAGTTGTGGTGGTTAGTCAGGGTACTGCAATCTCATAGATTCCAACTGCTCTGGTGTATTACCTTTTTGCCTGCACTCCTCAGCTACCGAATCATAACAGCCGTGTGCCAGCAAGATACCTTGAATGACTGAGTTAATCATTTACGCTACGTACTTTAATTGGGATTATTAAAAGAGAAAATATCTCACTACAAGAGACTGTGATACAACAGCCCCCATCTTCCTCATTTCCACCATTTTTATGCAAATTTCAAGTTTCGTACCTTTAACCCCTGAGCCAATTTTGACCTTAATGACCAAGCCAATTTTTACAATTTTGACCACTGTCGCTTTATCAGGTTATAGCTCTGGAACGCTTCAACGGATCCCACTAATTTTGAGAATGCTTTTCCTAACATATTGTACTTAATTTTAGTGGTAAAATTTCTTTGATATGACTTGCATTTTAAATTTTGTGCCCTTAAATCAGAGAGTCGTGTGACACAAAATAGTTAATAAATAACATTTCCCACATGACAACTTTACATCAGCACAATTTTGGAAATATATATTTTTTTCGTTAGGATGTTATAAAGGTTAAAATTTGACCAGCGATTTCTCATTTTTCCAACAAAATTTACAAAACCATATTTATAGGGACCACCTGACATTTGAAGTGACTTTGGGGGGTCAATATGACAAAAAATGCCTAAAAGTGACACCATTCTAAAAATTGCACCCCTCAGGGTGTGCAGAACCACATTCAAGAAGTTTATTAACCCTTCAGGTACTTAGGGTGTGCAGAACCACATTCAAGAAGTTTATTAACCTTTCAGGTACTTCACGAGAACTAAAGCAATGTGGATGGAAAAAATTAACATTTAAAGTTTTTGACAAAATATTTACTATAGACACCCAAACTTTTTAATTTCCTCAAGGGTATCAGGAGAAAATGAACCACAAAATTTGTTATGCAATTTCTCCTGACTACAACAGTTCCCTGTATGTGGGAGAAAACCACTGTTTGGGCGCATGGCAGGGCTCAGAAGGGAAGGAGCACCATTTGACTTTTTGAACGCAAAATTGGCTGTAATCAATGGCGGGCACCATGTCATGTTTGGAGATCCCCTGATGTGCCTAAACAGTGGAAACCTCCCAATACTAACTCCAAACCTAGCACAGTCCTATCTCCAACCCTAACCCCAACACACCCCTAATCCCAACTCTAACCACAACCATAACTCCAACACAACTCTAATTCTAACCCCAACCCTAAACCTAACCCTAACCCTAACACCATCACCCTAACCCCAACACAACAACTGTAACCTCAACATAATCATAACCCCAATGCAATCTTAGCCCCAACCTTAACCCCAACACAACCCTAACCTCAACGCAACCATAACCTAGACCCAACTCTAACCCTAGCCCCAATCCTAACCCTAGCTCTATCCCCAACCCTAACCCCAACGCCAACCCTAACTGTAAAGAATCGAAAACAATCTATTTTTTTATTTTATTATTTTTATCTAACGAAAGGGTGAAAAAAGTGGGTTTCATTTACTATTTTTTTTATTATGATCACTGTTTTAGGGTCTATCACAGTGATCAAAATGAACCAATAGGAAAAATCTCCTTTTGTTGCCGAGTACCGGCCGGCAGATCTCCAGGAAGAAGACAAGAAGGGCTGGGGGACGGAGCAGGAGGGTCTGGAGATGGCAACGGTACCGGAGAGGCTCTGGGGACCCCATTGCTCTCTCCTATGATATGCTAGATCACATCAGAGGACAGAGAAATGAATAGAAAAATCAGACTTTTTTTTGTGATCACCAATTTGTAGCCTCCGTCACCCCAAGTAGAAGAGACCACGGAGATTTTCCAATGGTTGGGGCGCTATACAGTTATTTCTCAGTGTCGTTAAAAAGCGACGCTGAGGAAAAAGTACCCTTAACTGCTGCCGTTAAAAGGCGCATTGGCGGTCCTTTAGGGGTTAAAGACTTTTGAATGACTTTATATTTGTTCCAAGTTACAGCATTTATACAGAGACTCATGGCTTCATCATATTTCATTATTTGCATTTTATGCGTGTGTTTCTCTTATATGTTGTCCTAGAACACGGTAAGAAGTTCCAGATGAATGGGGACATTCATATTTTAAAAGTGCATGAACATAAGTATTTCATAAGTATTAAAATTTTTTTCTCTATGCTGAAAAGTAGTCTGCTGTCTGGAAACATGTAATCATACTATATAATATCTGAAAAATCATTGGCCACAAGGTGACCTGTTATAGCCAGTGGTCACATGCTCATTTCATGATGTCATGTCTAAAGCAGAAAGTGCAAAGATCAGCAAAATGACAACTAGTAAGGTGAGTAATGAGTGTCTTCTTTTATTATTTTATGAAATGCATAGCTGTGTTCAAAAATGTTTCCTGGCATGATTAACCCTTTAAGAACAATCCATAATTTTAGATTTAGTATTAAGTTTCCTTTTTTATGTTTGTTGCTGTATGAATTATTTAAATAGTAACCTAAAAAGTATATGCATATTGAGATTGACGACAAAGTACCAATCATTAATAAGATAACCAAGATGTCTGTAAAATGATTTTTGCATTTGCACATTGGTTGCTAAAATTCTGTGGGCTTTCTACCAATTTAAGTTTCCTTTTCTGCTTTCATTTACAGTATGTATGTGCCAGTGTTCTTCTGAGGAACATTTTTACCATTAACACCATCATAAAATAGTGGCAACAGTTAGTGCCCTGCTTCCCAAAGCTGCTAAAGTTGCAAAGATAGGAATGTGAGAAACCTGAATTATAGTTGAAGGACTTATGGATGTTCCTGTCTGGGAGATGATCTTTCCAGCTGCTTTAAATATGCATATGTAATAAACACTAGTGTGGAACAGATGATGTGGTTTAAAGCCAGAAAAACAAAGACATAGACAGACTGTTCTTTATTCACTAGTTTTTAAAGTATCTGCCCATTTTTTTGTGAAGACCATGTGTGATAGAACTTACAGCCTAAATAAAACCGAGCAAAATTGACTATGACAATACAAAATATTGGTATTATATACACATAAATGAGTTGGAAATATTCAATAACATTGTTCTGAACAGCAAATATCACATGAACAACTTGTAAAATAGAGAAACAATAAGTCAGACGAAAAGAAGAGAGGAAGGACAAAAGTGGATCAACTATATTAGATACTTTATTAGATTATTAATGTGGAAAATAAACATAAAAGGTGTTGCCAGACAAGATATTATCACCTATCTAGACTGGTGTGGGAAAGACATCTGGGACTCACACCAATTAACATAACTGGGTACTTTTATACCCGTCATCAACATATGGAATTGACCTCTGCTGTGTATATTTCTTATGGAGCTGCGGGAAAAAAATGAACCCAGAATTCGGCAGCCACATAGGTAATGAATAGAGTGGTAGTTAGGCATCCGCACTGCCATACTGTTCTAAATGGGGACAAAAGTGCTGACTGGTGCAGGTCCAGCAGTCAGACTAAGTTACAAGAGCACTGTTTGTGTTCACTTGGCAGCTCAAAAATGGTTACCATAAACAGGCTTGGCACTAGCTACTCCATTTCCAGAACCCAGGAGTTGCCCTGGCCTTCACCCTTTAACCTTGCAAAGGGACCTAAACTGGCACAGGGGCCTCTGGCTGGGTCAAGAAGTTAGCTGCTGTTCAATGGTGCAAGCTGGCGAGACGGTAGCAGGTTCAGAACCAGTAGGTAACATCAGGAACAACATTGAAAAGCAAGAGGGAAGTGAAATGTAAAGCCGAAGTCAACGTTCTGTCTCCTCTTCTCTGGGGTAACTCCTAGCTTTGTTCTTCACTGTAGCAGTGGGGTCTCATGACTAGGCAGGACTTCAACTATTCAGCGTCGCCTTCTTCTTGATGAAGAGTAAGGGCATCAGCTATTAGATAGTTTTTATTTATAAATAAACTAACCTTCAACCAAATATCATGCTGTAAGCAATAAAGGACTAGGTGTCTTATAATACTTGCTGTCCACTTGTTTTTTATGACAATGTATTGAATGCAAAGACTTCTCCTTGACTTTTTAAAAAAGTTAATATTCTCTTATTTTTTGACAAAGAATCCCAAATAAAAATGGCCACTAGTACAGAAAATAATTTTAGGACTGTCAAATTTTTAGCAACCTTTTTTAAAATACAAGATATGGGCCACAATCTGGCTGACCAGTGCTTGTTAAAAAATGCCCCATAACCAATTTCTTCATTAGTTTCTGTAACTAGGGAAAGTGCATCTGCTGAAATAAAATTGTTTTGCCAACATGACCTGCCACTGAAATTAATCAAAAATTCAAACCATACAGTAATGTCTTATTTTAAATCCTTGTTCAGTCTTATATGGGCTTTTGGAGAATGATAGCCTTTTGTGACATCATAAAGTTGTATAGCGAAAACCCTCCCCATTGGAATTATTTTTAATGCAAAATTCAATAAATATGGTAAGACTGAAGGTCTTTTAGGGTAACTTTTTCTTTTCTTAAAAATTTTCTTAACATTTCACAAAGCTTTACAACTTTCTCAGGTGGAAGGCTACATTCCATTTTTTCTGAGTCAATTATTATACCTTAAAATTTTAATCTATGGGAAGGATATACTGTTTTCTCACTGGCAAGAGGAACACCGAATTTCTGTTACTTTGATCAATTAATTTAGTAGACCTAGATAGGTATTAAGAGACAAAAATGTATGTAGCGGCGCTAGTGCATGTATATTGCCAA
>VIAB01037367.1:0-14494 GCA_009801035.1 Oophaga pumilio
TTTAGGGATTTTTAAAAAAATATTTTTACACATGTTTATTTTATATTTTTTACATTTTCACATTGTCCCAGGGTGGGACATCACTATGTAGTGTCAGATTTCTGATCTGACAGTTTGCAGAGCACTCTGTCAGATCAGCAACCTGACAGGCAGTGCAGGAGGCTTGCCGGCGCCTGCTTTCAGCAGGCACTGACAAGCAACCCTCCTGCAGGATCCGGAAGGACCCCACGGCCACCTTGGATGTGGGGACCTGCAGGAAGGAGGCCCTCGTAACAGCGCGATCACATCGCGCTGTTCTGAGGGTCTCATGGAAGCACGCAGGGAGCCCCCTCCCTGCGCGATGTTTCCCTACGCCACCCGAACGCTGCGATCATGTTTGATCGTAGTGTGCCAGGTGTTAAAGTGCCGGGAGCAGTCCGTGACCGCTCCTGGCACTTTGTGCCGGGTGTCAGCTGTGAGAATCAGCTGACACCTGGCCGCGATCAGCCGCGCTTCCCCCCTTGAGCGCGGCTGATCACGTATAACGTACTATTCCATCATTGGGAATTAAGTCCCAGGTCACATGGATAGAATAGTTCGTCAGATGGAAGAAAGGGGTTAATGTTCCTAGAGGCCAACCAAACCTTATCCCCAATCTTAAAAGCAGGATCCACCGACTGTCTTCTATTGGCCTTTCGTTTTTGGCAAATCTGGACAGTTCCAATATTCTTTGGAACCTCCCTCCAGACATCCCTAAGTTTCTGCATGGTGACCTCCACCCCAGGGCAATCAGAACTAATCCTAAAAAATTCGCCAAAATGGGGATGAAAATCATAATTACAGAAGAACGGTGAGGTTTCAGTAGATTGATTTACTCGACTGTTGAAAGCACACTCAGCGAGAGGTAAAAACAAACACCAGTTCTCCTCTCGCGATGCCACAAAGCACCTTAAAATTTGTTCCAAAGATTGATTTGTCCTCTCAGTCTCACCATTGGTTTCAGGGTGATAAGCAGATGAAAATGACAAGTCTAGCTCTAGTTTATTGCATAAAGCTCTCCAAAATTTAGAGACAAATTGTACTCCCCTCTCAGACACAATGTCCAGAGGGATGCCATGCAATCTTACAATATGAGAGATAAAAAACCTGGAGAGTGTCTCTGCATTAGGTAATCTCGACAAAGGAACAGAATGAGCTTGTTTGCTGAATCGATTAACTACCACCCAAATAGCAGTCTACTCAACAGACAGAGGAAAATCTGTAATGAAATCCATGAACAAATGAGTCCATGGTTTTTCTGGAATAGGCAATGGAGCCAATTCCCCAGCCGGCTGGCTATGACTGACTTTGGCGCATGCAGACTTCACAAGCAGATAAAAAATCTTTAATATCCATATGCATGGATGGCCACCAAAAAAGTCTAGCGATGGCTTTCCTTATGGCAGTAACTCCAGGATGGCCACTTAAAATGGAATCATGAAATTCCTGTAACACCCGCAATCTTAGGTACACAGGCACAAATAATTTGGACCCTGGGGAATTAGAAGGAGCCAATGACTGGGCTTTACGAATCTCCTCTTCCAGCTCATAGACCATAGACACCACAATACCCTGAGGAATAATGGAGGATGGAGGTTCTGGAGGAGAAATGGAATCTAGACTACGAGATAAAGCATCAGCTTTCACATTCTTAGACTCTGGCCTATATGTAATAGAAAAATTAAATCGAGAGAAAAACAAGGACCATCTAGCCTGTCTAGGAGTTAACCTTTTAGCCGATTCAATGTAAGCTGAATTCTTGTGATCCGTGATCACCATAACTGTACGAACTGCTCCGTCCAAAAAATGCCTCCATTCCTCACAGGCCAATTTGACAGCAGCTAACTCCCGATTCCCATCATCGTAATTTCTCTGCGCCGGTGAAATTTTTTTAGAAAGAAAAGCACATTTACGCAGGTTAGTCAGAGTTTTAGACCCCTGCGATAAGACTGCCCCCACTCCAATCTCTGAAGTATTCTCCTCCACAATGAACAGTTCTTGGAAATCAGGTTGGATCAGAATGGGTGCGGACATAAAACACTCTTTTAATCTTTCAAAAGCCCTGATAGCACCCGGAGACCAAACCTTGAAATTTGCGCCCTTACGTGTAAGGTCAGTAAAGGCCTCTTTGGAACTGGCACCTGAGAGCAGCATCATTCCATACAGCTTGGGTGGACCACTGCCGAAATTCAGTACAGTAGTCTTCAGCTGTGCCACCACCCTGTGCCAGGTTCATGATCTTAGCCTCAGCGACCTGGATTCTGTCAGGTTCATCATAAATCAGACCTAAACTGTCAAAAAAGGCATCAACAGAAAATCCTTCTGGGGCTTGTGGGGACAAAGAAAATGCCCAGGTCCCTCGCAGTAGGAACGTGATTATTCTCCCCCACTGGAATTCCTCCCCTGACGATCTGGAACGCAGGGTAAAAAATAAATTACATCCTTCCCTGAATACCCTAAACTGGTCTTTCTCTCCTGAAAATTTATCAGGGAGGAATATCACAGGTTCGGGAGAGACCAAGAGGGTACTGATGTCACAGCCACTGCCGGCAGTGGTGTGCTATGTGGGGTCTTCATCAAGTTATTTATCTGACCCTGCAACTGATATTGCGATGACTCCAGACTCTGGCAATCCTTCGCCAGATCCTGAGTCATCTGCATCAAATTCACCACCTGGTCGCAAAGCGTGTGAACAGGATCCATACTGGTGAAAAAAAAGCTTATGGTCCAGACGTAATGTGATGCTAGCCACTTCTCACGCCCAAGCCGTGAGTCAGAGTGGTCAGGGAGTCCAAGGTCAGAAGCCAGGAGGGTACGTGAAAAGCAGAAGGAAGAGAAAAGAGTAGTCAGGTAACGTTCAGAGGTCAGAGTACCTGGAGGATAACGGATCAGAGCTGAAGGGGTTAAACAGGCGGATGGTCAGAAGGAAGTGCAAGGTCAGGCAACCGATCAAGCATACAGAACTCAGGGCACAGGAAAGAACAGCACAAACCTAACAAGATGAATGTAGGTCTGGCAGTGGTCTGGGAGAAGCTGCTCAGTTAAGTGGCAAAAAAAATCTGAAATTTGTAAAAAAAAAACACACTCAACTCTAAATATTTTTTTTTTAAAAAAAAAACAAACATTTTGCTTGTGTCTCTATTTCTCAAGACCCATAATTTTTTCAATTTTTGTGAGTTTTCCAGCGCTGTGGTGACCGAAAAGCTGCAATTCTGGCATTTAGATTTTTCTTTTCATAAAAAGCATTTAATGATTAGATTAATTCATTTATATCTTGATAGATTCGACTTTTACTGATGTAAAGATACCACATAAGCGAATTAAAAAAAAAATAGTTAATTTTAAATGAGAAAAGATGGGTAATTCGATTTTTAAAAAGCCTTTTTTGTTATTTTTCATATTTAATTTTTTTTCTTTCCGCTGTATTTTGTAGTCTTTTTAGGGGACTGAACCTGCAATCGTCCGATCGCTTGTGCTATATAGAGCAGTGCCACAGAATTGCTGCCTATAGCAAAAATCACAGTCTCCTATGTACTCTAGTCACATGTTGGCATTAACAGGAGTAATGTCCTGACAGGCACGAGGGTCTTTAGCAGATCCCCGAATATCATTGTAAGCCATCGAGCATACCAATGGGCGGTTAGTACAGTGCAGCCCTGACGCGCGCTCACTAAATCTTTTTGATACAGATTGACAGCGGCATTTAACGGGTTAACAATGACGGGCAGATAGTGGTGGAATAACACAGCTATCATCCACTGGTGAAGATGTGGGCTCAGTCTCCGATCCTGCAAGATTCGATTGTTTCCACTAGTGACCATTATGACTTGATTTTAAAGAGGTTGGACACTACTTTTGTGGTCTATCCTACTATCCTACCCTCCATGATCAGTAGAGCTGCAATAGATGGCGCCCCGCTAATCAGCTGCTACCGGCAGTGGCCAGAATTTCTTGGAGCTGCCGGAACACAAAAGCTCCATAAAAGCTATAGTGGCTGTGGCCGAGGACTACAGATCCACCCCTTATTCCGGAGGCAGTCTGAAGTTCGATGAGGGACTACATCTGTAGCACTTATTCATTTGGATCTGCAATACCTGGCCACCGTCACTATAGAAATGACTGAGCGGCTGTGTCCCGGTGTAAGGGAGAGACAGGAGACATCATACGCCTCTCCCCCTAAAGACAACATCTGCAAGGAGTGTATTGAAATATGTGTTGTGGTGTGATTTTAATGTATTTCATGAGTAATGTGATTTGTGAATCTGCATAGAGTTCTATAGACACTAAGTGATACTGTTATTGAAATACAGTGTGAAGTGAACGAGCTATAGTATTAGCTGATAGTATAATGCGTAGCATAGGATATAGGGATTAAGTTAGAAAGGGGAGATGTGTAGTTGTTGGTATATTAGATGTAGGAAATGGGTTTGCAGGTTAGAAAATAGTTAATATGGCTGGGACCAGCCCATCATGGGAGGGGGCAAGGTCAGACAAAAAGGAGACGCGCTTCCGGGTTAGTTGAGATAATGTGAGAGTTCAGTGTTAGTAAAAAGAAAAGTGAAGTGGGCTGGAGGCACAAGAAGTAAATATAGTTCCAGCGGTGTGGGATCTTGTGGAGCTCCTTGAGGACACTCATGGAGCGTCTGGAGCCTTGGTTCGAGTCAGTGGCTATGGAGAGCGCTGACATTAGTTTGTTAACGTGGAAGATGGATAGGGATATGTGTGAGAGGGAAATGACCTATCCTGTGAGTGCTGCGGAGCCTATCAGACAATCCCTGGGGCTGAAGGGTCTCATAAGCGGAGGGACGGATCAGTGTGAAAGAACGGAGAATGTGAACTGTGCCCGGACCCTTACTAACGGAAATGAAGGTTGTGCCCAGTACTGCATGATGCCAGCTACTGAACTGAGACGGGTAAGTAAAGTTGGACTGGTTAAGGAGAACCGATGTCTTCTGATTTATGTGCCGCAGTTCCTGGATCTGAAAGCAAGGAGGCAATGGAGGCCTGAGGCTGAACTGTGGGTGTACTACAGCCCATGCACAGTGCATGGGAATCAGGACACCGAATATTTGTAGGGTGTCAGGGAGTGGGAACACAACAGCCCCTCGCCCATGACTACGACCCAGCGCACCTTACACCAGCAGCATCCGCGACCTTCCAGCCACTCCAGCTCCAGTAACAACTGATTGGCAGTGAGCCAGGTGTCGCACCCAGGCTTGGACTGGCCACATGAGAGCAGGAGAATTCTCCGGTGGGCCACCACCCTCTTATACGAGCAGTACTTGGCACTATATACCTGAATCTCTATGTACAGACAATGGCGGCATCATATTCATCTAACAATCTGCTCAGATCCTCATATAAATTTATGATTGAAGATAATGTCATATTTGCATGTAGCTGAAAAGTCGGGGCCCTGGAGTTGGTTACTGGTGGGCCCTTGGCACCGCTGTCTGACATTGGTCGCATCCTCACCGATCACATATTGCTGGCCTAGTCGAAGGCTAGGCATTCAGTAGAAAAGCAGCGGGCAACCCCTTTAAGTGTGGCATCTTAGCATTCTTCACATTTTCAGGGTCACATTCACATTCTGCGCGGACACAGACTAATAATTTAAGTGTAAAATTCCGCACTCAACTTTCATCTTCTGGAGAAGAAGCTTCATCGTGTTTTCCCATAGAATATGAAGGCCAATATTATTTCAGAAGATGAATGAATGAGAGATTATAGATTATAGATATATAACAAGTATATATAGAGTATATAGTATAAAGGAATTATCCAATTGTAAAAATATTGTTAGAATCAGCTGCAAATGTTGTAAAGTAAAGGAACAATGTATCGTTGGCTTCTCTGACCCCGGAGATCCAGCGCTGACGCTCCAATGGTCCCTCTAGTCCTTGGTTACAAGTGTCCGTCAGTGCAGTCAGTGGCCTCAGCGATTATGTGCTGTAACACTAATATGGCGGCTTTGATAACTTGGTGGTGGTGCCAGGAGCTCGACACATGACTGCTGGAGCCACCGCTCACGTGATGGCGGCTTGTAAGCAAAAACTGGGAAGATGCCAGATAGTCAGCTCTGGATAACTAAGGGAACAATAAAAAATGTAAAAGTTGGATAACACCTTCTTCTAATTAATGGACTCGAAACAGGTCACAAATTGTCAAGTAATTTAATCCTAAACATAATCCTGACAGTTTCTAGAAACCTTGGGTTTATATTCCGAGGTCCTCCGGCCGGACAGAGCTCGGCATTCCCACTTACGTGCCACATCGAGAATGATTTCTTTGCTTCTTTTTTTCTGTCCGACAGAAACCTCACAGCTAATTTTTTTCAGGTTGTCCATCCAGGAGAAGCTTGTAGTCAGGTTCTTGGTATATAGAACAGTTTTTGTGTCCATTTGTACCGAGTAGGAAATGTACGATCTCTCTGAGGAGTGGCCCTTCCATTCTAATGACACTGAACCATCCGGACAGAAGTACGGTGTGGAGCACTGAAATGTTACCGAGGAGCCTTCACTAATGTTTGGTGGAAGCACAACCTCAGGAGACAGCGGATCATCTGTGGAAAGATCACACATCACGTGCAGTAGGTTAAAATGAAGGCGACAAATTCAACGACTCAGTGTGATGAGATTCTAGGACAGAGACTGAAAAATGATTAAACTTCTCACCCTGGGAGTCCATCATAGACCTTCTCATCAGGGAAGTTCTGAGGCATCCATTAATGTAAAGGAGTTGTGTAGTGAAAATAAGTTATCTGCGGGGTAGGTGATAACTTATAGATTGGTGGGGGTCCAATCGCTGGGAACTGCAGTGATCAACAGAACAGAAATCTTTATTCTTCATTAAAATAGATTGACAGTGCGTATTATGCCCGTCCACTGCTCCAGTCATTCCTTATGGGGCTGTAGAGCGCTGCAATCATTTGTTCCAGCAGACCCATAAAGAATGAATGTAGTGGTGGTCTGGTCGAGCATACGCCCTCCAGCTGCAATCTACATAGGGATAACAGCAATAGAAGTTCCCTGTTCTACCGATCGGTGCCGGTCCCCAACTAATCTTTATTTCACTGATACTCTGGATAGATGGTAACTTTTCCTCATCGGACATGCCTTTAAGAAAAACTGCAATACAAGTTATCAAAAACATAACCTAAAGAAGCACTGCTCCTCCTTTTCCTCCTCTTTCTCCTTCTGCTCCTTTTCCTCCTCTTTCTCCTCCTCCTCCACCCCCTCCTTCGTCTTCTTCTCTTCCTCCTTTTCCTCCTCCTTCTCCTTCTCCTCCTTCTCCTCCTGCTCCTTTTCCTCCTCCTTCTCCTCCTCCTCCTCCACCCCCTCCTTCTTCTTCTCCTCTTCCTCCTTCTTCTCCTTCTTCTTCTTCTCCTCCTCCTTCTCCTCCTCCTTCTCCTCCTCCTTCTCTTCTTCCTCCTCCTCCTTCTTCTCCTCCTCCTACTTCTCCTCCTCCTTCTCCTTTATCTTTTCCTCCTCCTTCTTCTCCTCCTCCTACTTCTCCTTCTCCTCTTCCTCCTTCTTCTCCTCCTCCTTCTCCTCCTACTTCTCCTCCTTCCCCTTCTTTTTCTCCTCCTCCTCCTTCTCCTTCTCCTTCTCCTCCTTCTCTTCCTCCTTCTCCTCCTCCTACTTATCCTCCTCCTTCCCCTTCTTTTTCTCCTCCTCCTTCTCCTTCTCCTCCTCCTTCTTCTCCTTCTCCTCCTCCTTCTCCTCCTTCTCCTCTTCCTCCTTCTCCTCCTCCTACTTCTCCTCCTCTTACTTCTCCTCCTTCTCCTCCTCCTTCTCCTCCACCTCCTCCTTGTCCTCCTCCTTCTCCTCTTCCTCCTTCTCCTTCTCCTCCTCCTTCTCATTCTATTTCTCCTCTTCCTTCTCCTCCGCCTCCTCCTTCTACTTCTCCTCTTCCTCCTCTTCCTCCTTCTCC
Source organism: Oophaga pumilio (assembly GCA_009801035.1). NCBI lineage: Eukaryota > Metazoa > Chordata > Amphibia > Anura > Dendrobatidae > Oophaga > Oophaga pumilio. Next base: position 7,951 of record VIAB01037367.1, read on the forward strand.
TCCTACTTCTCCTCCTCCTCCTCCCATCAACATTTTTATCCCCTATTGCACTCATCATCTTACACAGCACTGTTTACTTACATTTTGCCCTTCTACTCAGATAATTCTTGTTAGGAAGCCAATTAGTGAAACACGTGTAAGAGGGAATCATGGTAACGATCTGTTTCCAGTCTATACGCATCTGATATGATTGTGTTAGTATTATAATTAGTCTTTATCTTAATTGAAGTGTTAGCTCTTTACTGCCCCACCAGTCACACAGTGTTCATTGAATGCTCCATTGAGCACTTGTTTGCACTGTATCTCCTTCATTAACCATTATTCTGCTTACCTTCTCTTCTATGTATATGGTGTGCTGGTTGTCTTGTGTATATTTAGATGATATTCACACTCTAGAGCATATTTTGGGATATCCCCTTTATTAGCATGCTGTTTCTATCCACAACCACCAGGTGGAGCCCTAGCATCTGGTATATATGCCTTTCTATGAAAGCGACTCTTGTCACCCCATTTTTCACATATCAGCTGCCGCAACCGCCATCAGGGGCTTATCTTACATTCTGTAATGCTGTAGATAAGCCCCCGATGTCACCTCAAAGAGAAGAAAAACGAGTTATATTATACTCACCTAGGGGCGGTCCGATGCGGCCCTGTCCGATGGGCGTCGCGGTCCAGGTCCGGCACCTCCCATCTTCTAGCAATGACGTCCTCCTCCTTGCTTCTGTTGCGCTCCTGCGCAGGCGTACTGATCTGCCCTGTTGAGGGCAGAGTACTGCAGTGCGCAGGCGCAGGGAAAGGTCAGAGAGGCCCAGCACCTGCGCACTGCAGTTCTCTGCCCTCAACAGGACAGATCAGTGAGCCTGCGCGGGAGCGCGACAGAAGCAAGGAGGAGGACGCCAGACCCGGACCGCGACACCCATCGGACCGGACCTTGGACCGCCCCTAGGTGAGTATAATATAACTCGTTTTTCTTCTCTTTCAGGTGACATCGGGGGCTTATCTACAGCATTACAGAATGTAAGATAAGCCCCTAATGGCGGTGGCCGCAGGTGATATACAAAAAATGGGGTGACAGATTCCCTTTAATAGAAAGGTCCATATACCAGATGCTAGGGCTCCACCTGTGCTTGAGGAAAACTCCATTGAGCACTTTATACCCTTCATTATGTTCCTGACCTTGTCTTTCATGAATATATTGTACTGGTTGTGGTGCAGATATGTGTAGAGTCTATTGATCCATTAGGGCTCATTTCGGGATTGCTTTTATTGCATGCTACTTCTCCATATCCCCCAGGTAGAGCCCAAGCATCTGATTAATCCATTATTTTGTACAGGAATTTTTATTTTCCTTTTCTATTTTTTGCACTGTGCCTCTTCATTGAGCATACAACACATTGATACTATTTTTTGTGACGCATTGTATCTATTGAAACACCTATATGATTAATTACCACTTCTGTCTCGGTATGTTTATCATGCTTTACTTAATAAAGATATCATTTTTAATTGATTATTGGGGTAATTTATTTGCTGTTGGTATCTGGTCTATCCTAAAACTCCCATATACTGGTATTGCCCCACATGTTGCTGTTCTACCCTTGAAGCTTGGTCCCAGCATTGCTTGTATCTGCAGGTGTCCTATGAGGCTGTCGAGCTCAGGTCAGGAGACCTGCGGACCGTCCGTGCTTTGTGGTCTGTGCTTGGACCAAGTTTCACGGACGTCTTCAGAAGCCCTGGAGTAATTTCACAGTATAGTCACTCTGATTTTTCTTTCCATAGACTTTGAAGTGGAAGCACCATAAAATCTAAGTCCACAAAGTCTCCGTTACTGTTGCCTTATGGTGTTTTTGAGATTTGTACCATATTGTTATGTGTTTTTGCACTATGCTCCCTCCAGGGACTCTCGAGATCAGTCATGATTGCATTCTGGAGACTCACCTCTAACTTCTAGATCAACGCCAATCTTGTCCATCCATTTATTGCTATTGATGACCTCAAATCTGAACACATATTTCCCGGAGTCCGATGTCTGAAGGTTTTTGATTAGGATGGTGCAGTTTTTAGGCATCGGCTCGCCCAAAAATTCTAATCTATTGCGAAAGGCCTCATCTGCTTGGTCGGTGGGATGATACACTAGTTTTCGGGCACCGTCATAGTCTTTGTACCAGATTTTGACAATGCCATCCACGGCCTGAATATCACTGGGGTAGTCATATGAACACGGCATTACGGCACAGGATCCTTGGACGCTCTTCACCGTATTGGGGTAAAACACATTCCAGTTGCAGTCAACGGCTAGAAAGATAAATATTCATTTATGTCAGTTACCTCGTGTGGGCTTTAATCTAATCGCAAAAATAATACAAAAAAAACTAAAAAAGAATAAAAATAAATGACTAGTGTGACTCCGCCGCTGCTGCAGGGTTCATTGGACCGGTCTCATCAGTGGTTCTAGTCGTTATTTTGAGAAAAAGCAAATCTCATCCTGACAGATTATCATTATATTATCATGTGATGAGTTGTCAGAAAACTTTCACTTTATCGATATTTTACCTTTGACACTTAGAAGGATCGGAAAATACAACTTCACCAGCAACATTTTCCCTCTTTAGAGTCTGTAACAAAGTGACATAAAAACTAATAAAACTACATTTTTTAATATAATATTTACTTATCTTTTGATAAAACACAATTATTACCATCAATAAATGGATTACTTTTACTGTTCTGTCACTAAGCTCTCCTCTAGAATGAAGAAAGCGTTTTGCTTAGTACCGCCCCCGAGCTACCTTAAGAGTCAATCTCCAACCCTTATGTCGTATTCCCACATCTATGTGTTCAGGTCTAAGTGCTACTTCATGGACTTGGCATCCTCATACAGTACAGACCAAAAGTTTGGACACACCTTCTCATTTAAAGATTTTTCTGCATTTTTATGACTATGAAAATTGTAGAATCACACTGAAGGCATCAAAACTATGAATTATCACATGTGGAATTATACATTACACTTTACAAAAAAGTGTGAAACAACTGAAAATATGTCTTATATTCTAGGTTCTTCAAAGTAGCCACCTTTTGCTTTGATGACTGCTTTGCACCCTCTTGGCATTCTCTTGATGAGCTTCAAGAGGTAGTCATCGGAAATGGTCTTCCAACAGTCTTGAAGGAGTTCCCAGAGATGCTTAGCACTTGTTGGCCCTTTTGCCTTCACTCTGTGGTCCAGCTCACCCCAAACCATCTCGATTGGGTTCAGGTCTGGTGACTGTGGAGGCCAGGTCATCTGGCGTAGCACCCCATCACTCTCCTTCATGGTAAAATAGCTGCTAGGAAACCACTGCTAAGGACAGGCAACAAGCAGAAGAGACTTGTTTGGGCTAAAGAACGCAAGGAATGGACATTAGACCAGTGGAAATCTGTGCTTTGGTCTGATGAGTCCAAATTTGAGATCTTTGGTTCCAACCACCATGTCTTTGTGCGACACAGAAAAGGTGAACGGATGGACTCTACATACCTGGTTCCCACCGTGAAGCATGGAGGAGGAGGTGTGATGGTGTGGGGGTGCTTTACTGGTGACACTGTTGGGGATTTATTCAAAATTGAAGGCATACTGAACCAGCATGGCTACCACAGCATCTTGCAGCGGCATGCTATTCCATCCGGTTTGCATTTAGCTGGACCATCATTTTTTTTCAACAGGACAACGACCCCAATCACACCTCCAGACTGTGTAAGGGCTATTTGACCAAGAAGGAGAGTGATGGGGTGCTACGCCAGATGACCTGGCCTCCACAGTCACCAGACCTGAACCCAATCGAGATGGTTTGTGGTGAGCTGGACCACAGAGTGAAGGCAAAAGGGCCAACAAGTGCTAAGCATCTCTGGGAACTGCTTCAAGACTGTTGGAAGACCATTTCTGGTGACTACCTCTTGAAGCTCATCAAGAGAATGCCAAGAGTGTGCAAAGCAGTCATCAAAGCAAAAGGTGAAGAACCTAGAATATAAGACATATTTTCAGTTGTTTCACACTTTTTTGTAAAGTGTAATGTATAATTCCACATGTGATAATTCATAGTTTTGATGCCTTCAGTGTGATTCTACAATTTTCATAGCCATGAAAATACAGAAAATTCTCTGAATGAGAAGGTGTGTCCAAACTTTTGGTCTGTACTGTATATGCTGTTAAGGCAGGTAGACCTGTGGCCGGTCCGTGAATCTCAGACTGTGACACACAGTTGTGTGAATGTAGTCTTACACAAATCTTGCAACAATACTAAGGACACTATCTATGTTGAAGTCTCCTACAAAATGAAGAAACACTAATCAGTAGGAGACACCAGTTCCGCTAATATCTGTAGTGATGTTGTAAGAGTGGATGAAGAGCAGGACTTGAAGGGACGCCTTCACTAGAGAGATGCCGCCCACGAGGATTTCTGAAAGTCTTGGGATGACGTGATCTTATTTTTGATATTACGATCGGTGGGATTAGGGTGCTACAAACCTGTCTTCAGAGTGGCAATTTGCATATGATTTGATATCTCAACATTTTTCTTAAAAAATTAGGTCACTTCTTAAGCTAATAATTGCTGAAGGAAGTCTGGAGCAGAAGAAAATGGCAGTGGTGGTTTTTTTTTGAGAGGTTAAATATGCCAATATCCTCTGCAGAGAGGAAAAGAACTTTGCTATCTATTGGATTCAGCAATCCTAACGTTCAATATCAACCCTTTAATGAGATTTGTCACTTGACTTAGGTTAAGAAGCCAAACCACACACTGCATTTGCAGACACACATTTTGTGGTGCTTGCCCCTCAGCAGTGCAAAGCAGCAGGTCTGATTGGGCTAGAATAGACTTTGACTGTGGGTTTGAAAGGGAACATTTCTCCTTGTGAAGCACACCAAACCAGTGAAGGGAGACTTATAGGCCATGCAATGCTCTTCTGGGAATTTAAATATGCAAAGCTAAACCTCGTTAAAGGGTCAATATTGACCTTTAGGATTTTAGGTGGTGCAAGAGTTCGAGTTCTTCCTCTCTTACGTGATTATTTGCATATTTAAATTCCCAAAGGAGCATAATGTGGCCTATAAGTCTCCTTATACTGGCTTGCCACTATCCACAAAAAGAAACATTGCCACTTAGTCTCTCAGGAGAGGTGAGAAAAAACTCCAAACACTGACAGATTTCCTTTAAGATAGTTTAGTAAAAAAAAAAACTATACAAGAAATGTGGAAAAAATTCCTTAATTGATATTATTTTCTCTTGAATTTAAGTCCAATTTTAAGGCTGAGCCAATATTCCCAACTACAAACCCTACTGAAAGGTTTCTTCATCTATAGGTTGTCCCCTCTTTTTTTTCCATCCGAATCTGTGTTTATTTTATCATCCAGTCCAAGCAGCAAGAAATATTACAGTGTCGATATCTGCATTACCTTTAGGGATGTCCAAGTTCCTCTCATCCGGCCTGACATCTAGTGCTGGATACTCGAGGCTTTTATATATATTCTCTCGTTCTAGATGTTCCTCTTTTTGAAGTTTTTGTCAGCAATTTATTTTAGTTTTAGATTTTTTTTTTCTCTTGCTCCTAAATGAGGAAGAAAGTGAAATGATTGAGAGAAGCAAAAAAATATCCTCGTCGTTTTACTCATTATATGATTATATTATTCCACAGCAAAGTGCCATTTTTTTCATTGATTAAGTAAAAAACAATATAGTGATAATACTTAGATATTTGTTCGCACATTGTAGCTAGTTAGGTAGGTGGTTGCATATCAGTCAGATTCTGTAGGTAGCTACTGTCCACTGTGGCTGTTAAATTTACCTTCCAGCACATTTTTTCTTTTTTGGCCATAATGAGGTGCACAAAGGAAGCCAGCAGGGCATGTATTGTGCACTGCTTCTATTGTGATCCATGCAGGAGTACAGCATTCTAATTCACATGTAGCTAGTGAAAAAAGATTAATCAGCCAGCTGTATCCCACCTTGTCTTTTACTGCTGTGGTGAAATAAAACGGTCTGCAGACCTAAGGCATATTAAAAAAAAAGTTATATTCTTTTCTGTTGCTAAATGTGAAGCAGCCTGCTGTATCCCAGGTTGTCATTTTGTGGCGGTGATAGTAACCTGTCTGCAGAACTAAGGCACATTAAAACAAAATTATAATTTTTCAGCTGCAAAAACTTAGACAACCCGCTGTAGCACACGTTGTCATTTGTTTGGGTTGAAGTTGAGCTGTAGAGGCCTGATCCAGGGGCCACAAGAAATTATTTTGTTATTAGCATCATACAGTAAGGGAGCAGAGTTTAAAAAGAGTTTGTAGCATCTAGCGTGTTATAGAGCCCTGATCCTCGGTCAAAAAAAACCCATCTGTTATTAACATCCTACAGTAAGGGACTAGAGTTTAAAAATAGTTTGTAGCATCTAGTGTGTTCTAGAGCCCTGATCCTCGGTCAAAAAAAATGCTTCTGTTATTGATGTCCAACAGTAAGTGACCTACCTTTAAAAAGACTTTGTAGCATCTAGTGTGTTATAGAGGCCTGATCCAGAGGCC
>VIAB01037368.1:9097-21677 GCA_009801035.1 Oophaga pumilio
TTTAAATGAGAAGGTGTGTCCAAGCTTTTGGTCTGTACTGTACACCTTTAAAAGTTTTTCGATCCAAACAACAACTGTGCTGTCAATTTTAACGACCGTTCTTAATGAATGGAAAATAATGTGCAAGGTGGTATAAATTAGGTGAAGAGTCCAATTATCAGTCTACATTACTGCAAACATTAAAAATTAATACTCTAAGAACCAGGCTAATTTTTTCCTTTTGGAGTCGGTTTTAATTTCTTTTTTTCTGTTTCTTATATTGTGTTGTGATTGGTTGTACCTAATAAACTTTTAATATGCTTGTATTTTTGGGGGTATTTATTTTTATTGGATTAGTCATTGATAGGTCCATATAAATGGTTGGGGAGTGGGACACGTACAAGGTTGCCTAACAATTTTTTTATTTTTTAGATGGTTTTTTTGTGCAAATTTTGGATCTTAATTTGGCCTTAAAGGGGTATTCCTATCCCAATATGTAGTAAGTGTAATAATAATAATATTAACAATTACCTTGAATTAGAAATATAGTATAGTTTTTCTGATTCGCTAGGTCTCTTTCCTCATGTGCAGGCATTGCAGGACCTTAAGTATCCATGGATATGACCACTCATAAAGTGACAGTATAACAATTATGTAGGTACTATGGAATCTGATTGCGTGGGATAAAATGGATCTGAGACCAAAGTAGAGACAAATAAACTGTATTTTAACAAAGCAAAAAGTATAACAGAAACTAACAGAGGCTCTCCTGCAATTACGGCGAAATGAACAGTAAAAAACAGAAATGTCCAGTAAATGTAAAAATCAAGGAATAGTGCGAACGGCACTTATATGTGGAAGTCCAGAAATAATACGAAGCAAGAGTGCAACAGGTACATATTGAAGGAAGTCCAGCGGTAGTTAGAGGCGAGAGTGCGACCGGCACTTATACCTGGAAGTCCAGCAATAATATGAAGCTAGAGTGCGTCAAGAACTTTTACGTGGAAGTCCAGAATTATGCAGACAGAGGAGACAACACCTTTTATGGAAGTCCAGAAAAACACGGGTGGAGCATTATAAGGAGAAGATCATTAAGAGTACCTTTTAGGGCTGAAAAAGTCCCGCTCAAGTTCCGCACAGCAGCCCGCAACAGACACCGTCTTAGAAGGCAGGACAGTAGATAACACCAGAAGGATTCGGTAGAAGCTCAGAGGACTGAAGACAGCTGAAAGTGGTGAGGCAGAGCACCGAGTAACGAGCAGCAGCATGAACTCCAGAGGCAAGCCAGGAGGAAACTTAGAAGCAAATAGCAGCAAAATACTCAGGCAAGGAGGTACACCTGACCTGGACTTAAATAGCAGGACAGACTCCATCTTGGACAAGGGCAAACCAGGCTCAATGGAAAATCTGGAATCTTTACAGACATTTAGCTAGTTGCTAGTGGTCATAACCATGAATACCTAAGGTCCTGCAATGCTCTGCACATTCTTTTTGCCTTTTTTCATTGTCATATTTTAGGATCCATACCTTTTTTATTTTTTCACAGACATAGCTGAATGATGGCTTCTTTTTTTCCAGGATGAATTGTATTTTTCAGCAGCACCATTTTGGAGTACATACAATGTATTGCCTAACTACTATTAAGAATTTAGGGGAAGAAATCGAAAAAAAAATAACCATTCTGTTATTTTTTGACATTTTCATTTTTTCACTTTTCATTTGCTGCAAGAATACAGTGTGAACTTTGTTATGGTTGTCAGTACATTTATTGTGATTGCAAGTTTATTTATGTTTTATTACTTTTATATACTACAAAATCTGTTTAAAAAATAAAAAGGTTTTTATGTAATAAATTTAGCATTTTTCTGTCAATTTGGCATGGCAAGATGACATTTTTATTGGTGCCAGTCATAAACACTTCAAATCATATTTAGATTTTTTTTGCAATATTTATTAGTAGGGACATAAACATGTTAAACCTTGATCATATTGTCAATATTCTGCACTACATGTGTAGTGCAGAGCATTATCAAGCCTGTCATTGGTCATTGTTTGCTGTATGGCAGACTTGAATGCCATTGTTATACTTCACAGTAACAATTGGCTCCCCAAGATCACGCTGCTGCAAGATGATGGAGTGACAGAGGGAGTGATCTCCTTCTGTCACACTCCACATGCAGTAGTTACTATTGATTATGGTTTGTAAAAAGTCAATTGAATGCAGCAAACACTGATAGTGTTCAATCCCCTTTTTTTACATCTTTGTTAGCAGTTGGTATTGAATGCTGTTAGATAGCGGCAGGTTTCAAATCACTATCTGAGAATAAATAATTACTGCCTTTAACTGTAAGGGCCCCGTCACACATAGCGACACACCAGCGATCCAAACAACAATATGCACTTGTCAGGATCGCTGGTGTGTCGCTACATGATCGCTGCTGAGCTGCCAAACAGGCAGCTCAGCAGTGATCAGGACAGCGACACTGCGGGTAACGTCGCTTAGTTACCCCTAGTGTACGTTGGATACCAGCCCACTGGTGCAGGGAGCTGGTAACCAAGGTACACATCGGGTTTCCAGGCGCTGCGCGGTGCCTGGAAACCCGATGTGTACCTTGGTTACCAGCTCCCCTGCAGCAGGGCGCTGGTATCCAATGTACACATCAGGCTTCCAGGCGCCTCCCGGCGCCTGGAAACCCGATGTGTACCTTGGTTACCAGCTGATCGCTGGTCTCCCACCTGCCACACACAGCGATGCGTGCTGGCCAGCAGGAGACCAACGAGCAAAAAAATGTCCAGGACATTCAGCGACGATCAGCGATACCCAGCAGGGGGGCTGATGGTCGCTGAATGTCACACACAGCGATATCGCTGGGGAGATCGCTGTTGCGTCACAAAACTAGTGTGTGACGGGTGACTTCAGTCCTAATGGAAAGAGGCAACTCCATTAGGACATGAAACGCCAGTGAGGTGATGAGATGGGTTAATGTCATCCATAGAATAGAGTGAACACATACACTACACATCACTAAAAGAGACACAACACTTTTCTTGTCCAAACTCTGTACATATTTTCTATTACATAGTTCCAAATTCCTCACAATTAGTCAAATGAAAAAACTCTAGTTGTTTGAAGCCATCACCAGTCAGGTCAGATAATTAGGGAACCTATTATGTCCGATACTACTGTTATCTTGCAGATAAGGTGTTAATATGCAGGATAATAAAATTATAAAGGTGCCCAGCCGCAGTACTGACAGTGAAGCACCTAGAACAAAAATAATTCTATTTCCCCCAATAGCTGTCAGCTTTCAGTCATGGAGACACGCCCAGACCAATTACTTTCACCACTCACATGACTGAGAGCTGTAATCACGGCCCAGCACTGACCGACAGCTGTCATTGTGCGCAGGTCCAGCATTAGGGGCTAATGAGGCAGATAAGGCAAATGCCTAGAGCCCCACCCACATAGAGGGCACCATGCTTGTGCAGCTCCTTTATGAAGTTCACAAAGGTGTCCAACATTACTTACAGTGATTAATGCTGTGCATCCTCTCTAGTCCCTGCGCGTCTCTCTCCTTCTCCCCCAGCGATGTCAGATTAAATGTTGAGAGTGCGGGTGAAGGGCCGTCTCACAGCCCAGCAAAGTTCAGACGTTGGGGTCAGGACAGGGAGCTGGCTGCAGTCCTGTCTGTGTCCCTTCCTCCTTCTAATAATGGCTGATCCTAAACGACTGCCCTGGGATCTGCACAAGTGAAGCAGCAAGACATGGTAAGTATTCATATTTATGTGTATCTGTGTGTGTACATACGCAGTGTACTGTGTGTGTCTGTATATGTGTATATATTATACGTTTGTATGTGTACATAAATGCAGTATAATTGTGTATATCTGGGTGTACAGTATATACTGTGTATACAGTGGCGACCAAAAGTTTTGCATTTTGATTACTTCTATCTGGTTGTTGTGATTCCATTTTCCTGGTGAGGATTTCAAAGTGTATGAAGTTGTGATCATGCAAGACCTTAATTTTAATCTAAATACTTTAGAGTATAGGTATGATCATTTAATTAAAGAAAACTGACTGACAAAGTTATGCATATACTATTTATTGATCACAACATAGAGAGTAATTCATTGATAACAATGCCATCACTTAGCATTCTGTATCATAACCTCTTGCATTAATTACTCCACCACGCCGACAGTGCACTGAAGCCTCTCGTTTATAAGACATCCTGAGGGATCTTGCTCCATTCCATTTGCAAATATGCAAAGAATTCATCTCTATTGCTATGGGTACAGGCCCCAACTCATCATCCTAACTCATCCCAAAGGTGCTCTGTAGGGTATAATTGGCTTGGCAATTGCAACAAACATTTTTCTTTGCTAACCAATTTTTGACTAAATTGGATGTGGGCTTAGGATCATTGTCTTGCTGGAATTTCCAGCCCCTGCCTACTTTGGTTTTACCATGTGGCAGCATTACATGGTAGCATTCATACTTCCATTAATTCTATGCAGAGGGCTAATGGCAGATGCAGAAAAGCAGCCCACCACCATGTTTCACTGTAGGTGCTTGGTACCTTACATCATTATATTTTCCAGTTGGGCATCATATATAGTGCTTGTCATCACTACCAAACAGATTGATCTTGAATTCATCTGACCACAGCACCTTAGACCAATTTGTCTCTTTACATTGGCTGTGTTGTTTGGCGAACTCAAGTCGGACCTTCTGGTTCTTTGCAGAGATGAAACGCTTCTTGACTGGAACTTGTGCATTCAACTCTACTGCTCTTAGCCATCGCACCACAGTTTGATGACTCACTTTGACCCCATATTCTTTGTTGATTTCGTGCGAAATCTGTACAGCACTTTTATCAGACATCAGATACAGAATTTTTCTTAATGTGATCTACTTTGGAGGACTTTTCCGTGGTCGTCCACGTCTAGGTTTGTCAGCTGTTCCATAACCTTCTTTTTCTTTCTTTATTATACGTGACACTTGACTCTGAGAACAGTTGAATCCATTTTTGGCTTTTGCCTGACTTCACTATCAGAATAATAATGTTCCTGACATCTGGTGTTAAGTTTGGCTTTGTCTTTGCCATGTTTTAACCAAAAATCACACAGACAAAAAAAAAATAAAAATTTTAGGCAAAATTCAACTAACCATGACAATATGCAAAACATTTGGCCCTACAACTGTTGAAAACTTACACATAAAGGCATAAAACAAGGTCAAACACAATTTTCATCCTTATAGCTGACAACCATTTGCTTCGGGTTTACTAAAATCACCAGGAAAATGGCATCACAAGAACCAGACAACCACATCACACTTTTAAAAAATTGCAAAACGTTTGGTCGCCACTGTATACAGTATATACAGTATATATACAGCAGTGTATATTATATATACACATACAGTATATAGTATGTGTGTATTCATGTGTACATATATATTATACTGTATGTATGCATGTATGCAGTGTATTGTGTAAATGTATATCTAAGTATAAACTGTATACATATACTGTATATGTAAGCATTCTGTATATAAACTGAATCTATATATTTGTGTGTATATACTTTACATGTTTGTACATACTGTATGTGTCTGTATATATGTGTAGCCCAGCTGTGACTGGAGCCACATGTTCCCAGGAGGATGCAATCAGGTAAACCCACAAAGACCCATTTGCACACAACACACCTGCACTAGTTCCCAGATCCACCAGAGGGAGCTCTTCTGCAACATATAAGACAGTGTAGACACGTGAGACAGGAGATCAGATCACGTCGAGACTTGAGAGAGAGAGAGATCACGTCAGAAGTGTGGTTACCTCAGAACATGTCAGAACGTCTGAGAGAGCAGTCAGAGAAGGACGAAAGGCAAGTGGAAGATTTGAGAGAGCGTCAGAGGTTAAAACAGCATTGATCGCTTACCTCTGCTCTGCACTACCGGACACCGGGTCCAAGCTTGCTAGCTACTTCACGACTAGTAGGAGAAACCGGAGACCCTGTGGGACTTCAAGTCGCAGGGGCCCATCAGAGCTGATACGTAACTGGGGTCAGGAAGACGGAGTCTAGCAGGACGCTGCTTTCAGAGACACTGTTCTATCCCAGAGAAGGCCTAATCACAAAGTCAGCCGGGCGTAGCTGAGAAGGCAGAGTTAGACTTTGTTCTATGCAAGTCAGAAACTCACACACATAAAGACGCATGGAGGCCCTACACCTACTCAGTGGGATTACTGGAAGTGCATCCTCCACCCTGACAGCTTCCCGGGACGTGCCTGCATCTACCATCAGTAAAGGTACAGAAAGAGACTTTCTTGTGTGTGTCTGCCTTATTGATCCTGCACCCCTACACCGCCATATACCCTGAGGGATCAGTCTTGCTTGTGGAAAACTTAACACCTTGCTGCCCAGTAACAACCCCTCAGAGAATCTATCCTGCAGCGCTGGTCACCCTGACCAGGAACCACAGGTGGCGTCACGAACATTTTCTACAAACCTATAAACCTCTGTAAATATCCCCTTTTCAGTGAGTGCCCAGGGCCACGGACCGAGCTGTGCTACCCGTGACATCCCCCATTGAAGTGAACGGGCTCGGTGCCGAGTACCCCACAGGCCCTGGCTGTGCGACTCATATATACACAGTATATATAGTGCATGTTTATATATGTATAAAGTATATATAATATATGTGTGTACTTGTATAGTGCTGCACATATACCGTAGTTCTGTAATTGTAATTTCGCCATAATAGTGATAAACTCTAACCACAGTTTATGTGTCATCTATGCTTGTTCATTACATCAGGGCCTGTTCGCACTATTTTTCTTTACTGCGCCCGGTGGGTTCTCCCTGAATCCCCTATGGAACCATAGATTGGAGTACAAATGAATTCCATATGTGATTTTTTTTTCTGAATGTGTCTTTCTGTTCCAACAGCCACAGAAAAGTAGACACTTTTAGAAGAAAAAACACAAACCGAGACTCTAAGGCTACTTTCACACATCAGTATTTTGCCGTCAGGCGCGATCCGGCTTTTTTTTTAAAAAAACTGATCCGTTTTTTTCTACCGCCGGATCCGTTTTTTCCCATTGACTTGTATTAGCGCCCGATCGTCTCTCTCTCTTTATTCCAGACATGCTCAGAGTGCATTTTTCGGGTTCAAAAGTTCATGACGGATCCGTCTAAAAGCCTGATCCATCACATCAATTTTTCACAATCTGCACTGGATCCGTCTTTTTTAAACTTGGATGGATTGTGCCTGATTGTAAAAAACGGATGTGTGAAAGTAGCCTTAGAAAATCAGACGGTCAATTTCAGAAAAAAAAAAACAAATGGACTTTTTTTGAACTCTTCTTGTGTCATCTCAGTCTGTGGCCCCGTCTGGGATTTGCGTCAATCCTATTTTAGGGGGTTTCAGGCAGAGTCCCCGGATATTACAGAAACGCAGTGTGAACAAGGCTTAATATGCCACTGAATGGAATAGTGCAGTCTACAATACAAATCCAAACTATCCCAGTACAGCAGACAGACGCAGACACCGGCCAGATGACACTTTGTTTTTTATAAATCTGCTGCACGTCAAGTCTATTAGCATTCTTGCAAGTGAAAAGGCTTCAAAGACGCATAATTTTTTCTGCCAACACTACTGTTATTGATGTAGAACAATCCGCAGCAAAAACGGTGCGTGTGACCAGGTTTTCTGAGATTGTAAAAATAATTAGCATGAAATCATAAATCCCCCGCGGCTCCAGCACCGATACTCGGTTGGTCTTTGCCAGTCTTAGCACTTGACTGCATTGATCCTGTGCCTTCTGTTATAGCTGCAAAATGAATAATGACCATCAGGGACACCGGAGCATCGACACTGAAGCCAGATGGGATTTGGCAGACTAGTTTGGAGTAATAGAACTTTTTTATTGTGTTGTTTGTAAGGTAGGATGTTCAAAAAGATGGCAATTCTACTATTGTTTTCGATTCTTTGACTGTATGGCCCCCTTCACATGACTGTGTTTCCGATAAGTGTGACATTTTTTTCACAGATTTCACATGTACCCTTTTTAACATATGGTGCTGCTGACATGTCCGTGTTTTCCTGGCAGCATGGATGACAAGAGCCAATAAGTCTATGAGTACATGTAAGCAAGCCATCTGTGAGCTGCACGTGTTTAGCATAGAAAATATATGAGAAGCGTTGTAATTTCATTTCGAGTATCCATACCGGAAAAACATGGACGGCACACAGATATCCCACGGACAACACACTGATTGAAAACACTGATGACACCGATACCATTGTAGCAAACATGGACGGCACACAAATGTCCCACGGACAACACACTGATTGAAAACACTGATGACACCGGTACCATTGTAGCAAACATGGACGGCACACAAATGTCCCACGGACAACATACTGATTGAAAACACTGATGACACCGGTACCATTGTAGCAAACATGGACGGCACACAAATGTGCCACAGACAACACACTGATTGAAAACACTGATGACACCGGTACCATTGTAGCATGTACATATTTTAAACAGATGTGTGATGGGGGCCAAACAGTGTTATTGGCGTAATATTTAAGGATTAGGAGCCACACTTTGAATTTTGCCCAGGGCCTCAATTTGTCTAAAACCTACCCTGATTGTACTGATTCACTGGCATGCTGGCTGTCTATCAGTGCCGGGCATGCGTACAGGCACCGCTCTCAGTGCTGGAAGAAGTGACTTAATCTTCGCTGGAATGCTGCATGGCTGAAATCCGACAGCTCCCTGGAGAAGTAAAGTTAATTTTCTCCCGAGTTCTGCGGCACCTTCTCAATGCTATTAACCTGCAGATAAACCCTATAATTACATTTAGCATGTTTTGGGGGCCAGAGAGCCCCAAAAAGCAAAATAAAGGACATTAAATTCATGAGGAATAACTTTGATGGGAAACGAATTTCCCAATCTCAGTCTGTGAATACTAATCCAATGATTCAAGTGATATATAAAGAACTACAGTATAGTCACTCAGTGTGACTGTAAATTAAAAGATCTGAGATGTACTGTAGTAACAGCACCTTAATAGCTGCATTTTTTTCACATAAACAAGGAGGAGCAGTATGAAACCCCTCATTGCTAATTCTGCAACTGAATCCAGATTCTAAACTAAAGGCTTGTTTGTCACAGCCACTGTGTGTCTTCTTCAGTTTGAAAACAGTACTCCTGCTTTGTCTCATAAAATGGGATAATTTTTGGATCATTTCATAAAAAAAACTGTGGAAAATTAACTGATAATTTTGTAATTAGCAAACCTCTAGCAGGCACCCCAAAATTGAAATTTTTTCACTCACAGCTGTGATGCCATAACTTCTTTACATTCAAAATAGTACTGGCCTGCATCTGTCCCCTAAAAGGAATAATTTTTGGACTGTTCATACAAATGAAGTAGCCTGCAAAGTCTGAAACTGTTGTGTATGGTTAAATAGGCTGCTGTTTTCCATTAATCAGATAGGTTGAGGTCATTTGGACATTAAAAAGACTGAGATTTCATTACAAAGGTCAAAACAGCTACAGTAGATTCCAGGTAGAACTCACATATATTTTCCAAGCAATTAGTTATGTGCCTTGAGCCTTAGAGGCTATATAATCTAAGCATTTCCAAAAACCCTACTGCAAAAATAATTTTCATGAAAAAATACATGCATTTAAGTAAATAAAATTCACCTAAAGGTTCCCATATCCTTTAAGTTTATAATGATTTTAAACATTTCCTAGCCTTAAGTGGTGTCATGTGGCTGCTCTGATCCTCTCTGACACTCTGTATAGACGTTCTAGGAAAACCTCTTTGTCTGAGTTAAATGCGTTTTCTGTTTGCTAAAGGTCACAGCTGGCAATGATGTATATAGTAATCATTAAAAAGACAGATTTTAAAGAATTCTTTTCTAGCTGTACAGTATTAACGGGGTCTTTCTTGGACTCACTACTTCCCACTCCAAGGCTACATTAAAATGAAGCTGCTCCACATTTTTTACCAATTTCTCACAAGTATTTATGCAAGAAACAAAAAATCCTGCAAACAATACAAGATCTTTAAACTTCAGCTTTTAGCCTACAGTCTTGTTTCCAAACTTGAACTTGACTCACATGTGCACGATCCACTATCATATGTTATATTGTTGACCTTGCTTCCACTTTTTGGTGATTTTTTAAAATTACTTTTGCTTACTGATCTTTGTCTTTTTACAGTGTGAAGTCAGTTGTCCGTTCATATTGTACTTGGGCTTTCACTCATCATAGGAAAAGAAAATTGCCTCTTCAGAGAGGAATAGAACTAGAACTCTAGCGCCACCTATTGGAAGCAGCGATCCTAAAAGTCAATATCACCTATTTAACGAGCCTTGCAATATGACTTAGGCTAAAAGCCAAACTAGGATCTCAATTTTCAGACTGTCACGCTGTACTATTGAGGGTTACTGCAAAGGAACACAAACTCCACTAGATGGCAACAGAGTGGAGAATGAGCTGAATATCCTGCAATGAAGCAAACCAACAATAATACAGTGATGCAACCACTAGGTGGCAGCAGAATAGTCAGACAGCTGAGTCGATGCCAGAGAGTAGCGCAGTACCAAGGGGAAATCCAAAATCGCAAGTCAGGTCACAAGCCAGAGTCAGAATGCTGGAGAACAGCGGATAAGCAATGGGGCAATCACAAACGGGTGTTCTGAAAACGGTCCTAAAGTCAGCAATGGAATATCGGATACAATGGGGTATTAACAAACGGGTAGTCAGAACATGGTCCAAAGGTCACAAAACACGAGTCGGGTCAGATGAACGCAGCAGAACAGATCGAGAACTCACCAGAGCCAGCTACACATGCCGAAGGTAAGAAATATAACTGGCACTGCAAACAGGTTGCAGCACAGAGATATAGCAGACCGGACACAGGAACGAGGCAGAGAAAATTAACCCCTAACATGAACAGACCGGGAAAGGATAGACAAGACAAAAACCCGGCCAGGATCATGAGACAGACACAGTGTTTCGGGGTGTTGTCTCTCATCAATGCAAAATATGAGATTTTGACTAGGTGAGAGGCTCTGGACTGGTGCTTAAGGAGTAACATTTCCTCTGGTGGAGAGCCAAGCTTAGCAAGTGAGGAGACTTATTAGCCATGCTCCTCTGGGAAATTAAATATGAAACACTGTGTTTGTTAATTGAGATTCTGGTTTGGCTTTTATCTTAAGTCTTACTGCAAGGCTTGTTACAGAGTCAATATTGACTTTTATGATCACTGCTTCCAACAGGTGGTGCTAGAGTTCTAGTCATCTTCCTCTTTGAAGGGACAATTTGAAGTTTTAATTTCACAGAGAAGCATGAATGGCTTGTAAGTCTCCTCACTCTGACCTGCCAGGCTTGGCTTATCACTCTCCACAAGCAAAAATGTTACCCCTTAGACCACTCATCATAGGACTATGCTTCTTTTTGTTGCTCTTGTCATTAATCAAAACACTTTCTGCAGAACAATGGCAGCCAGTTGGCACCTACCTGGTACCAAGCTCAAAAAGTGAATGCCAGAATTGAAACAGGTAGTTCTTTTTTATGTAAAAAATAAAATGCTTTGAAATTCTCTGCAAAATTTAATTTGTTTTTGGAAAAAATCTTTAAAGTTTCGAGTAATTGAGGCCTTAAAATTTTTCCGATTTTTGTTCAAGTTTGCTCCCGTTGCCATTTTTTCTGCCATGATCACTACTTTTCAAAAGAATAGGAAAGGGCTTGCGTACTTTACATAAGAAATTGGAATAAATCCTGGTATAAATCTACACTGACTTTTAGCTGGTGTAAATTTCAGTTTGTGGTGCACAGACTGTCCTTCATGAGCCAAATTTGTTAGGAGGCATATGCTTTCTAATATATTTGATGACTTTTATTGAATTTTCTCAAATTTTGGGTAGCTTAAGTTACCAGTAGTAAAGATTGTCAGCTGATCATTAATTTTTATTGACTTCAATGTAATAATTAAATGCAGAATGTCTTAAAGGGAACAAAAATAAAAATTAAAGTTATCTCACTGCTCACCTTTCTGGGCCCTGCGCTGTTCACTTCCCATCATCCAGTCTTCAAAGCAGGCTCTTTTTCTCCCGTTTTGAGAAGCATTTCCCAGCCTGTTCACTTTAGGCAGGAACTTCCAGGCCGTGATAATGCCTCGTAAGTCTCTATGTGATGCATGTCATGATGTCATGGACGTGCAGCGCCCAGAAACCTCTGGGCCTAGTAGTGACTGGTAGTCTTGGCCTAGAGATAAAAGGCTGGAGCCATAACGGCAGGATGAAGAGAGCTGTCTGCCATCCAGTCCTCTTCTTTCTGCTGTCGTATCGACCTGGTTACTCTAGGCTGAGACTTGACCACCACCAGGCTTAGGAGGTCACAATGCGTCATACATTCATGACATCATGATGTGCTATGCACAGCGATCTTTAAGGCTTGGTCATGGCCCAAAAACCAGGGAACAGGCCAGGAGGTGCGGCTTGCAATCGAAGAAAGAAAATTCAAAGAGCAGTGGAGGGGCCGGACTGGTGAATGATGAGCAT
>VIAB01037371.1:0-10534 GCA_009801035.1 Oophaga pumilio
CCGACTCGACCCTCCCGGAGGCAAAGTCGCTCATCTCTATTCGTTACTCAAAACGAGCATCTGACCATTAGCAATTGCTCGGTTCGAGTAACGAGTATGCAAGCATTTTAGTGCTCGCTCATTCCTAGCAGTCAATATTTTCATACTGGTGATATCCAGTAGGAAAAAAAGGAAGACCATAACAAAACAGCATTGTAAGAAAAGATGCTCTAGAACTGTTAATTAAAGGGTACACAACTACTTACATAAACATATATGTCTAGAGAGGTGACAGATCCCATTCATATACGCTAATAACTTATTCCCATACTTAATCAATAAACAATGTCAACAATAACCAATAACTGTTAAATATAAAATCTCACAAAAAGGAAACATGAGCAATTTCCTCTTTCCAGTTTATTATTTTCAAAAGGAAGAATAAATATTAACAGAAAAGAATGACACTGAATATTGTCCCTTGCAAATAAATGTTGGATGTACATTTGGTCGCACATTGATTTGGCTTTTCCTTAGGGGAAATATGTGGTCAGACTTGGTACAAATGCAAGCCTGACATCTGGGAAAAAGATGTCCTAGCACAACAAAGACATTGTTAAGTTTAAGAATGTGATATTCTGTTCTGGCTAACTCCCACAAGGAATATGACCAATATACCACTGATCTGAAAATGTATTTTATGGCTTAACAAGAAATATATCAAAGTGAAAACTGAAGATTCAAATACAAAAAAATAATATTTAAAAAAAATTATACATTTTTTTTAAAGATCTCACTGCAGTATTTCTCTTTTGCCCCTTATCTCTCTGAGTTATGTTATTTGTTGAACCTGGAACAAGAGTTTGGGATTTGGAGAACACTTACATACCCTGATACTGACTCTAATGGAGTGGTATGGTGTGACTGTTGGCTGCAGCAACAATGCAGGGAGCCCAAAAGACAGTTTGTTCAAATGTGAATATCAGTGAAGCGATATGGTCAGATATTACCAAAATAATTTCATGTGTAATTTGTTTAAAATTATCACCTATTGGGGAAGATTTACTAATCCTGTGTAATACTAAGAGTAATCTTAGATTAGATAGTCTTAGGCCCCTTTCACACGTTAGTGTCTCCGGTATGTGTGGTGACAGTTTTCTCACGTACTGGAGACACTGACACATGTAGACCCATTCAAATGAATGGGTCTATGTAGATGTCAGAGTGTTTTGGCGGACCGTGAGTCCGTGTGCAAAACAACCAGACATTTCCATTTTCACACGACACATGGATGGCCAAACATGGAGCACAAGTGCACCACACAGAGAACAGTGCACACTGTCCTCCGTGTGCATGGACGTCTGCTGGGGAAGAATCGGCTACTATAAGCACTGTTGTTTGAACTTTAAAATACGTTCTCTGCTCGCAGGCAGGTGAGAATGACAGCCGGTTTCACCACCAGCCGCCGGGGGACAGCAGCTTACAGTAGCGGTACTTCTCCGGCGGCCATCCGTGTGTCAGTGTGGTACTGATGCGGCACACGGGTGGCACACAGTTGCCACCCGTGTACCGCACGTAGTACACACACGGACACTGATATCTCAGGGACCGTTTTTTTCAGTACCGGAAATATCAGGACGTGGGAAACCGGCCTTAAAATGCAGCAAATTTAACAGAATGGTTAAAGATGATAAATCTGGTGCATTGGCTTACCTTTGGACCACATTTTTAAGCCAAAAAACTGGAGCACTCCTTTAGTAAAATTGGTGTATTTTACAAACACACTTGGCCACGTTTAGGGATCAAGCATCTGTTCTCTTTTAGGGAACAAGCATCTATTGAAAAAAGTGTCTAAAACCCTTAATAAATGCAGGACATGGCACAAATTTTGGATTTGAGACAAAATTCTGGTCCTTTTTAGTTAGCAAATATCCTTCATTGCAGTATAGGCTGTAAATAATTATTTCAATTTCTATTGGCTGTTTGGGAAACAGTAAATATATCATACATGTATTAGAAAAATATTTCATTCTAATTTGAATTTGGTTTTTAATTGTACTTTTTATCTTGTGTATGATTATTGTCTTTTATGTAAGTGCACCTTTTTGCATATAGTGCCACTGTAGACCATTCTTATTTAATAAAAGTAATTTTATCCTTCTATCATTGAATCCGCAAACTAGTCTATTAAAATCTGCGCTCCAGGAGGCAAATAGCGCTCCGTCACTCCCGAGTTACTCCGTATGGCAAAGTAGTACTGTATAGCCACATATGGGGTATTTCTACACTCAGCAGAAATTGTGGGACAAATTCTAGTGCCATTTTTACTCATTTCCAGTATGAAAATGTAAAACTTGGGACTAACACACAATCTTGTTGGTAAAAATGCATATTATTTTTACTTCACTGCCCAATGGTATAAAAGCCTGTGACACAGCTGTGATGTCAATATAATCACTGCACACCTAGATGAATTCATTAAGAGGTTTAATTGTTAAAATGGGGTCATTTTTGGGGAGTTCTGCTGTTCTGGCACCTCAGGGGCTCTGCCAGTGTAACATGGCACCGTCAAACAAGTGCAGCAAAATCTGCACTGTAATATGCCTCTACGTCCCTTCTAAGCTTTGCACTATGCCATAAAAGTAGTTTTCGACCACATATGGGATATCAGTGAACTCAGGAGAAATTGCACAACAAACTTTGGGGTCCATTTTCTCCTTTTGCCCTTGTGAAAATACAAAATTTGCAGCTAAAAAAGATTTTTGTGGGAAAAATGTTTTTTTTTTATTTTCACGGCTTAACGTTATAAACTTCTGTGAAGTACCTGGGGGTTCAAGGTACTCAATACACATCTAGATAAGGTCCCTAAGGGATCTAGTTTCCAAAATTATTCATTTGTGGGGGGTTTCCACTGTTTAGGCACATAATTGGCTCTTCAAATGCGACATGGTGTCTGCTAATTATTCTTCAAATTTTGCATTCAAAAAGTCAAATGGCGCTCCTTCCCTTCTAAACCCTGCCATGCACCAAAACAGCAGTATTCCCCCCACATATGAGGTATCGACGTACTCAGGAGAAATTGCACAACAAATTGTATGAAGCAATTTCTCCTGTTACCCTTATGAAAATGCAGAATATGGAGCTTAAAAATATTCATTTGGGACAAATGTAATTTTTTTTATTTTCACTGCTCTACATTATAAACTTCTGTGAAGTTCGTGTGGGTTCAAGGTGCTCAATACAAATCTAGAGACGTTCCATAAGGAGTCTAGTTTTCAAAATGGTGTCACTTGTGGGGGGTTTCTACTGTTTAGGCACATCAGGGGCTTTCCAAATGCGACATGGCAACAGCTAATTATTCCAGCATATTTTACATTCAAAAAGTCAGATGGCGCTCTTTTCCTTCCAAGCCCTTCCGTGCATCCAAACAGCTGTTTTAATCCAAATATTTGGTATCTGCACACTCAGGAGAAATTGCACAACAAATTGTATGGAGCAATTTCTCCTGTTACCCTTTTTATGAAAATGCCAAATTTGAAGCTAAAAAAGACTTATCTGGAAAAATGTGATTTTTTTTTATTTTCACGGCTTAAAGTTATAAACTTCTGTGAAGCAGCTGTGGGTTCAAGCTGCTCAATACACATCTAGATAAGGTCCCAAAGGGGTATAGTTTCCAAAATAGTGTTATTTATGGGGGGTTTCAACTGTTTAGGCACATCATGGGTCTTCAAACATAACATGTCAATCGTTAATTATGCCAGCAAACTTTAAATTCAAAAAGTGAAATGGTGCTCCTTCCCTTCCGAGCTCTGTCGTGTGCCCAAACAGTAGATTTTCCCCACATATGGCATATCGGCATGCTCAGGAGAAATTGTACAACAAAATCTATGGTCCATTTTCTCCTTTTACCCTTGTGAAAGTAAAAAAATCTGGTCTAAAGGAAAAGTTTTGTGAAAGAAAAGTAAATGTTTATTTTTTTCTTCCACATTCCAAAAATTCCTGTAAAGCACCGAATGGGTTAATAGACTTCTTGAATGTGGTTTTGAGTACCATGAGGGGTGCAGTTTTAGAATGGTGTCACTTTGTGGTATTTTCTGTCATATACAGTGCCTTGCAAAAGTATTCGGTTCCCTGGAACTTTTCAACCTTTTCCCACATATCATGCTTCAAACATAAAGATACCAAATGTAAATTTTTGGTGAAGAATCAACAAGTGGGACACAATTGTAAAGTTGAACGAAATTTATTGGTTATTTAAAATTTTTGTGGAAATACAAAAACTGAAAAGTGTGGCGTGCAATATTATTCGGCCCCTTTACTTTCAGTGCAGCAAACTCACTCCAGAAGTTCATTGTGGATCTTGTTATGATCCAATATTGTTCTAAATGACTAATGATGATAAGTATAATCCACCTGTGTGTAATCAAGTCTCAGTATAAATGCACCTGCTCTGTGTTAGTCTCAGGGTTCTGTTTGAAGCACAGAGAGCATCATGAAGACCAAGGAACACAACAGGCAGGTCCGTGATACTGTTGTGGAGAAGTTTAAACCAGATTTAGATACAAAACTATTTCCAAAATTTTAAATAACCCAACAAGCATTGTGCAAGAGATCATATTGAAATAGAAGGAGTATCATACCACTGCAAATCTACCAAGACCCGGCCGTCCCTCTAAACTTTCATCTCAAACAAGGAGAAGACTGATCAGAGATGCAATCAAGAGGCCCATGATCACTCTGGATGAACTGCAGAGATCTGCAACTGAGGTGGGACAGTCTGTCCATAGGACAACAATCAGTCGTACACTGCACAAATCTGGCCTTTATGGAAGAGTGGCAAGAAGAAAGCCATTTCTCAAAGATATCCATAAAAAGTGTTGTTGAAAGTTTGCGACAAGTCACCTGGGAGACACACCAAACATGTGGAAGAAGGTGCACTGGTCAGATGAAACCAAAATTGAACTTTTTAGCAGCAATGCCAAACTATATGTTTGGCGTAAAGGCAACAAAGCTCATCACCCTGAACACACCATCCTCACTGTCAAACATGGTGGTGGCAGCATCATGGTTTGGGCCTGGTTTTCTTCAGCATGGACAGGGAAGATGGTTAAAATTGATGGGAAGATGGATGGAGCCAAATACAGGACCATTCTTGAAGAAAACCTGTTGGAGTCTGCAAAAGACCTGAGACTGGGATGGAGATTTGTATTCCAACAAGACAATGATCCCAAACATAAAGCAAAATCTACAATGGAATGGCCAAGTCAAAGTCCAGAGCTGAATCCAATTGAGAATCTGTGGAAAGAGCTAAAAACTGCTGTTCACAAACAATCTCCATCCAACCTCACTGAGCTCGAGCTGTTTGCCAAGGAAGAATAGGCAAGAATCTCAGTCTCTCGATGTACAAAACTGATAGAGACAAACCCCAAGCGACTTGCAGCTGTAATCGCAGCAAAAGGTGGCGCAACAAAGTATTAAGTTAAAGGGAGTGAATAATATTGCACGCCCCATTTTTCAGTTTTTGTATTTCCACAAAAATGTAAAATAACCAATAAATTTCGTCCAACTTCACAATTGTGTTGATTCTTCACCAAAAATTTACATTTGGTATCCTTATGTTTGAAGCATGATATGTGGGAAAAGGTTGAAAAGTTCCAGGGAGCCGAATACTTTCGCAAGGCACTGTAGACCCTTCAAAGTCACTTCACGTGTGTACCTTAAAAAAATGGTTTTGCAAATTTTGTTGTAAAAATGAGAAATCGCTGGTCAACTTTTAACTCTTATAACGTCCTAACAAAAAAAAATTATGTTTCCAAAATTGCACTCATGTAAAGTAGATATGTGGGAAGTGTTATTTATTAACTATTTTATGTGATATGACTGTCTGATCTAAGGGCATAAATATTAAAATTTTGAAAATTGCTAAATTTTCATAAAATTTCAGTTTTTTTGACAAACAAACGCAAGTCATGTCAAAGAATTTTACCACTATAATAAAATACAATATGTCACGAGAAAACATTCTCGTAATCACCGGGATCCGTTGAAGCGTTCCAGAGTTAATATCTCATAAAGTGACAGTGGTCAGAATTGTAACATTTGGCCTGGTCAGGAAACAGGCTTCGAGGTGAAGGGGTTAATTACTGATGTCATAGACCTTGGAAAACAAAAGAATTAACTGGGTAGAAAGGCAAAAAGAGCAATTGTAAGTACACAGTGCTATATAATGTGATTGTTGCGATATATTAACCCCTTAACCCCCAAGGATGGTTTGCACGTTAATGTCAGGGCCAATTTTTACAATCCTGACCACTGTCTCTTAATGAGGCTATAACTCTGGAACGCTTCAACGAATCTTAGCGATTCTGAGACTGTTTTCTCGAGACATATTGTACTTCATGACAGTGGTAAAATTTCTTCGATATAACTTGCGGTTATATATGAAAAAAATGGAAATATGGCGAAAATTTTGTAATTTTCAAACTTTGAATTTTTATTTCCATTAAACAGAGAAATATGTCACACAAAATAGTTACTAAATAACATTTCACACATGTCTACTTTACAACAGCACAATTTTGGAACCAAATTTTTTTTTGTTACGGAGTTAAAAGGGCTAAAAGTTGACCAGCGATTTCTCATTTTTACAACAAATTATACAAAACCATTTTTTTAGGGACCACCTCACATTTGAAGTCACTTTGAGGGGTCTATATGGCAGAAAATACCCAAAAGTGACACCATTCTAAAAACTGAACCCCTCAAGGTACTCAAAACCACATTCAAGAAGTTTATTAACCCTTCAGGTGTTTCACAGGAGCTGAAGCGACTTGGAAGAAAAAAATGAACATTTAACTTTTTAGTCACAAAAGTTATCTTTTACAAACAATATTTTTATTTTCACAAGGGTAAAAGGAGAAAATGGACAGAAAAAGTTTTTGTGCAATTTCTCATGAGTACGCCGATACCACATATGTGGGTGAAAACCACTGTCTGGGCGCACGGCAGGGCTTGGAAGGGAAGGAGCGCAGTTTGACTTTTTCAAACCAAAACTGGCTGGAATTGAGATTGGATGCCATGTCGCCTTTGGAGAGCCCTGATGTACCTAAACAGTGGAAACCCCCCACAAGTGACACCATTTTGGAAACTAGACCCCCTAAGGAACTTATCTAGATCTGTGGGGAGCACTTTGAACCCCCAAGTGCTATACACAGGTTTATAATGCCCGGACATGAAAATAAAAAAGCCTATTTTTTTCCCGCAAAAGTGATCTTTTAGTCACCAATTTTTTATTTTCCCAAGGGTAACAGGAGAAATTGGACCAAAAAAGTTGTTCTCCAATTTTTCCTGAGTATGCTGATACCCTATATATGTTAAAAAACTACTGTATGGGCACACGTCGGGGTTCGGAATTGAAGCAGTGACGTTTAGTAATGCAGACTTTGATTGAATGGTCTGCGGGTGTCATGTCGCGTTTGGAGAGCCCCTGGTGTGCCTAAACAGTGGAAACCCCCCAAGTGACCCCATTTTGGAACCTAGACCCCCAAAGGAACTTATCTAGATGTGTGGTGAGCACTTTGAACCCCCAAGTGCTTCACAGAAGTTTATAACGCCCGGGCGTGAAAATAAAAAAATCCTATTTTTTCCACAAACAAGATCTTTTAGTTCCCAGTTTTTTATTTTCCCAAGGGTAACAGGAGAAATTTGACCCCAAAAGTTGTTGATCAATTTGTCCTGAGTACGCTGATACCCGATATGTGGGAGAAAACTACTGTATGGGCACACGTCATGGCTCGGAAGGGAAGTAGTGATGTTTTGCATTGCAGACTTTGATGGAATAGTCTGCGGGTGTCATGTTGCAATTGGAGAGCCCCTGATGTGCCTAAACAGTGGAAATCCCACACAAGTGACCCCATTTTGGAAACTAGACTCCCAAAGGAACATATCCAAATGTGTGGTGAGAACTTTGAACCCCCAAGTGCTTCACAGAGTTTATAACGTAGAGCCATAAAAATAAAAAATCATATTTTTTTCACAAAAATTATATTTTAACCCCAAATTTTGATTTTTCCCAAGGGTAACAGAAGAAATTGGACCCCAAGAATTATTGTGCAATTTTTCCAGAGTATGCTGATACCCCATATGTGGGGATAAACTACTGTTTGGGCGCATGGCAGAGCTCAGAAGGGAAGGAGCACCGTTTGGCTTTTTCATGCCGAATTTGCTGGAATTGAGATCAGACGCCATGTCACGTTAGGAGAGCACCTGATGTGCCTAAACAGTGGAAACCCTCCAATTCTAACTCCAACCCTAACCCCAACACACCCCTATCCCTAATCCCAACCCTAATCATAACCCTAACCACAAACCTAACCCTAACACATCCCTAACACTAATCCCAACCCTAACCCTAACTTTAGCCCCAACGCTAACCCTAACTTTAGCCCCCAACCCTAACCATAACCCTAACCCTAATGGGAAAATAGAAGTAAATAAAAAAAAATTTATTTTATTATTTTTCCCTAGCTAAGGAGTGATAAAGGGCGGTTTGATTTACTATTTATAGAGGGTTTTTATGTTTGGCAGCTGTCACGCTAAAAGACGCTTTTCATTGCTAAAAATAGTTTTTGCATCGCCACATTTTGAGAGCTATAATTTTTCCTTATTTTGGCCCACAGAGTCACGTTAGGTCTTATTTTTTGCAGGACGAGTTAACGTTATTATTGGTACCATTTTTGGGCACATGACATTTTTTGATCGCTTTTTATTACAATTTTTGGGAAGCAGAATGAACAGAAACCTGCAATTCATGAATTTCTTTTGGGGTGGGTGTTTATACCGTTCCGCGTGTGGTAAAATTGATAAAGCAGTTTTATTCTTCGGGTTAGTACGATTACAGCGATACCTCATTTATATCATTTTTATATGTTTTGGCGCTTTTATACAATAAAAACGACTATATATAAAAAATGATTATTTTTGCATCGCTTTATTTTGCGAGCTATTATAACTTTTTTATTTTTTCACTGATGATGCTGTATGGCACCTCGTTTTTTGCGGGACAAGATGACGTTTTCAGCGGTACCATGATTATTTATATTCGTCTTTTTGATCGCGTGCTATTCCACTTTTTGTTCGGCGGTATGATGATAAATCATTGTTTTTTTGCCTTGTTTTTTTTTTTAAGGGGTTCACTAAAGGGGTTAACTAATGGGACAGGTTTATAGGGCAGGTTGTGACGGACGCGGTGATACTAAATATGTGTACTTTTATTGTTTTTGTATTTTTTTACATGAAATTAATCTATTGGGGAATATTTTTTTTTCTTTATTTAGGATTTTTTTTTACACATGTTATTTTTTTTTTTTTTACTTTTTTACTTTGTCCCAGGGTTGGACATCACTGAATAAGGTCAGATTGCTGATCTGACACTGTGCACAGGACTCTGTCAGATTGGCGATCTCGCAGGCACTGCAGCAGGCTTTCTCAGCGCCTGCTCTCAGTAGGCACAGAGGAAGCTGCCTCCCTGCAGGACCCGGAAGGACCCTGCGGCCATCTTGGATCTGTTCTGAGGGTCTCAGGGAAGCACGCAGGGAGCCCCCTCCCTGTGCGATCCGGAACACTGCGATCATCTTTGATCGCAGTGTGGCGGGGGTTAATGTGCCGGGAGCGGTCCGTGACCGTACCTGGCACATAGTGCCGGGTGTCAGCTGTGATAATCAGCTGACACCTTGTCGCGATCAGCTGCGCTTCCCCCCGGGAGCGCAGCTGATCGCAAATGACATACTATTCCGTCCTTGGGAATTAAGTCCCAGGGCACATGGACGGAATAGTACATCAGATGGAAGAAAGGGGTTAAGAGGATTAAACATTAATGGGAGTGAATCTTTAAGTTGATAAAAGTTGCCTTTATTTCTGGAAATATCAAGAAATTTCCAATGTACAAACTTTGAATCTTTATCTTATATATAAATAGTTAATAAATAGCGCTATTAATTTCTACCTTACATCAGCATCATTTTTAAAATGCCCTTTTATTTTGTGGGGATACAGTATAGTACTGGATATTTGACAAATTGAAATTTTCTTATGATCTTCTTTATTAGGGTCATAATAAGAGTTAAAAAAGCATGGCTGATTTCTACTCTACTCTTGTCTTTTGGAACCTGAATGCAATGCAAAGTGAATTTTATGACCAAAGAACATCCATCAAGTTATAAAAATACTATTAGATACTCTAAATGCTACATAATTCATAACTTCCTATGATTAACCCCAAAGTGAAAGCTCATCATTGTGCCACTATCACAGTCTGCAGAGATTTTGTTTATTTGGCCCTGTAAACGGAATGGAAATATGATTCACCTAATTGGTAGCTAAATAGTTGAGTTAAACAGGGAAAAAAAACAAGTTTTAAAAATGTTCCTACTACCAGCATTTTCTCTCATTTTAAAACGTAGAATTATTAATATTACTTCTTATTTGCTCCTAAGTTAGCTTCTTCATAGTAAATGGCAAACATACAGTCATGGCCAAAAGTTTTGAGAATGACACA
>VIAB01037375.1:0-10362 GCA_009801035.1 Oophaga pumilio
ATCCTCCCCTGTGCCCCGGGTACACCGCGATCATGTTTGATATGCTGGGAGCGGTCCGTGATCGCTCCTGACACACAGTCACGGGTGTCAGCTGTGATAATTAGCTGACACCCGGCGGCGCACAGCTGATCGCCCATGACGTACTATTCCGTCCATGGGAATTAGGTCCAGGGTCACATGGACGGAATAGTACGTCTGATGGCAGAGAGGGGTTAAACATGTTATGCTTTTTAAAATTAAAATGCTGTCCAAAAATTATCCCCTCTTTGCAATCAGACTATCTATTTTGTCAATGTAAATCATTACTATGTCTGAGAAGCACACTTCATGAATTTGTCACAGCAAAAAATGACTGTTTCTTAAACTGTTTTTGTATTTTGTTTTACCTGATTTCATCCTTCCCAAAAAATAAAAAAACAAAAAAATTCTAGGTGAATGCAAAAAATAATAGGAGCATCTGGTTGCAGGTAATAAAACGTGCAAAAAATTAGGTCTGTGTGTGACACACAGACTTGGTGAAGAAGTCATAAAGTTATGCTTTTTATCTTTCAGCAAAATTTGGTGGTTTGATTCTGAATAAATGCAAAAAAATGTGTATATATACACACTGATAAAGCAAGTAGCAGTTGCAAGCTATGGACATCTTCCAGGCCTTGCCTCAAAGACACAAATACTTCTCTTTCTATCAATTATTCTCTTGTCTTCTCACACTAACCTTCTTCAATGCTGTGCTGTCACACACAGACCCTGAAGCTTTTTCAGTGTTTTATAGCTTTATGGCTAAACAGTAATCTGTGACATCCTTTTATTATCCATATTAACCACAAAGTGACTGCTACATTTTGCTCTGCTTTTATAGAGGTTATGATAGTCCCTCCTGATTGGTTGTGCTATTTCACGTGATGTCATGCCTGCAATAAATATTATCAATGATCTTATCCACATTCAACTATTAGTTTCCTATTAACCTAAATATATCATGCATGAAAATGTAAATGTACAATATCAGAATCTGTGTAACGGCAGAAAATTTACATTGTAAATCATGTTTCCAAAACTTGAAATTTTGTTTGGGGAATAACATTTTATTTTATATGCACGGATTAAATGTCCAACAATAACCACAGGATAAATATTTTTCAATTCACATAATCATTTTAGAATATCAGAGGAAGTGAAAGTGTACCTAATGTAGTGCATGCAATACTCATTTACTAAATATGCAACTTTTCATTTAATAATCATGTGCATTGATGTCAGGTGACATTATATATTGTTGAATAAAATAAAATTTAAAGTCTGTTAAAAGAATTAATTATGTGTATATCCTTATAAATGTTTATGTGTATGTCTAATAATTAAGAGAGCGACCAGAAGTTTAAAGGTAATGGTGGTCTACAGGCCCATAAAGGCCATACAATGGTCCATAAAAGTCCATTTATGGAATGTCCATTTTTGTATCTTACACTGTCCATGAACCAAATGCTGTTTACCCAGATTCCTACTGGAAAAATTGTAGATATAAAATATCGCTGTTTCATATATGGTGGCCATGCCCTAAGACTTGTTTACTCTGGAGTCATATTTTCTAACCAATTTCTTAGTTTCTTAAATAGACCAATCCTTCCTGATCCAGCTATGGTACTACGTTTTCTAAATGTTCTTCAACTGAAATGCAAAGGGCATATACTTGCCAGACAGATTGTTTCTGCTGTACACTTTATTTTATCCAAACACTGGAAAGATGCTACTACCCTCTCCATAAATACACTCTTGATCGATCTTAATTACAGCTATGATATGGAACGATTTTATGTCCTAAGAGAATGTAGTGTATCTTCTTATTCATCCACCAGTCTGTATTCCTTGTAGTCAATATTTAAATAGTACATCAATGTTCAGCACCCAAAGTTTTTTTGGGGTAAGGTTTCTCCTTGTGGAGAGTGACATACCAGCTCTGGCGTGTCGAGGTAAGGAGGCTTATTCGCCGTGCAATGCTCCTCTGGGAAATTTTCCAATAGGTGGCGCTATAGAGTACAAGTCCTCTTTTTTTGAAGAGGCAATTTGCATATAAAGTTTTTTTGGAAATCTATATCTAGTGGACACTTTATGATATCAGCTTAAACTTCTATTAATTACTTAATTACTAATACTATAATATAATTACTCATAAATATTTCTATATTTTACCTCCTATAGAATAATCAACGTACTACAGTAATTTAGGCAAAATTGCACTGCATTAATCTTTATTTTTACTATTTATACATTAATCTTATATACTTTAGATGTATTAATTCTAAATAGTGCTACCTTGAATGTTGTGTTATTTTTTCTATCCGTTTATTTATCTGAGCAACCAAATGAATATTGATTCAGAATAAATAACTATGGTTAAAGGAATAGTTGAGTTAAAAAAAAAACCTTAAATATCCTTAAAATAAAATAAGTTCTAGACCTTACTAAAATGCTTTAAATGTACCCTCATCTTCAAACATCTGCTCAGGACACTAGTCCCAGCAGGTCCTCATTGGTTTCTACTTGACACGGGACTGGAAAGAAGTGGTGCTGCCAGGACTGAAAGAGATATCTGAATAACTGAAGAAGTTGTATAATGTTATGTTTAAGCACATTTAAGTAATTTTTTTTAACTGAACAACCCCTTTAATTTGCTGAAATCATTTTGCATACATTTGACTAAGGAAGCAGAACACATACATATGTGATGGACAGATTGAGCACTTCATTTACAACAAGTTTTTCTTGTTTCCTTTGTGCTTTTGGCAGCTATTATATGATGGTGACAGGAGAAGACACTTATTTTGATGCATTATAAAGTGATGCCAGGATAGCATGGCCACCGAATGGGGAAATAATGGATCTACTATATGCTCATCCAGCAAAATAGACTGAAATTTGCTAGATTGGTTGAGCAATGTAAAAGAACTTTTCATCAGCTATAAACTAATTGTGCGATTGTTAAAAGGTTAAAGGTGACATGATAAAACATCCATCATCATAGGCTTTTCCCATCGCCTATTTATAAGTAAAACTGGGTAATTATCACACTCTGGATGTAGAGAGCCTTGGCAAACTATTCTATATGCGTTTGTTTTTACATGAAGCAGGGTTATTCATCACAAGGATACAGGATGTTATTAATAAATTGAAGGATTATTTCATGGCGCATTGCACTAAACTGGTGAACACAATAATACAAAGAAGCAAGTGCCAAATTAATTATGTTTTACTCTCTTCACTAGATTTGACAATATGCTATGTGCTATTCTTTTCTCCTGCAATCTTTGTCTTTTTTTTCCATCTAGACAAGAATGTCGGCAAATTTTTGTAAACCTTTGCTATTCTTCTTTTTTTTACCACTCCAAGCAATCATGGCACTTCAATCTGTTATTTGTTATCTGTGTTCTATCCTATTTCCTCAAGGTTAAATGAAGATCTTAGTTAGAGATACATGTACGACCCATATAATAGAATCAATCGATACATTCAGAGAATGCTTTGAGAAATAAATAGACTCATGAAAGGATACTCTCAATCAACACAAATCTCAGCTACAAAACCATTACTTTAACCCTTACTGTAGAAAAAGTTACCATACACTTAGCAAATACTTAAATACTACCTTAACATTAAGAAATAACAGAATGAATAATTTAAATAGCAATTCTCAAGCAAAATGCTATATTATAAAATACTTTGCTAGATAAGAGTCATTTTCTTGCACATAATTTGACTGAAAAACTTTTAGTGGAAGTGATATTTATCATTACCATTTATATTTTGGTATAAATTTAAATATGTTGATTTCAGACTGATTTGATAGGCTAGAATGTGTGATCATCCAAACTTCTATCTCCAAAACCTACAACTAGAAATAGCCATTCATTCACTTGTCTTGTGAGTATAGTCTGTGATAGATACTAAAACAGCCAAGCTAATATGTTTGACTGTATCGATACCCCCATAGATATCATGCCATAGCTGATCTACCATAGATGAAGAACTAGACACCACACTCTTTATCATTGGGGATCGGAATGATTAGTCCAAACTAATCAAATGTTCTTGATATAATAAACTGATCTTCAATAAATATCTTTTAGAAGTAAATTTATTAACCATTCAATGACCATTAATTCATGCTTTGCAGCAGTTGTTTTGAAAGCTTTTACTTAAACAGTATGAAAACATAATATTCGAGATTACCATCAGCTTAGACAATGTAGAATCCCCCAAAAAATATGGTATCCTAATGTTGCTGCTTAGATGAAAGAAATGCAATTGCCTACCATGTGGCTAAGCTGGTCTGTCTAGACTCAGCACAGTTCTGATCGGGATAGTTGACACATTATTAGGGTTGTTTTTCTCTGCAAAAATACTGATCTGTCTTAGGTTTCTCAACTGAAATATTAAGTAAAATAGATGAATAAAAAAAACTAAATAACCACTGACAAATACATGTGAAGTCTTCGTATAAAGCTCCTTTAAATTGCAATCTCATCTTTTTTTGAGGGAACTGCATCCTAAGATTACAAACTTTAATAATAACAATGCTGTAACACTGAAAATTTCTTGCATAAATATCTATTGCTATGGTAGAAAAAGGAAAATTGAAATAATCATTTGACAAGAAATTTTTAACATTCCTAATTGGGAATTGTTAAAACATTCAACAAAAATGTGTTGCAAAGTGTCAGAACATAGAGTTAAAATAAAGCACGGAGAAGATTCTTTATCCCTCTACAACACTAGCCTATGGTTTTTCAGAACATTATTTTTATTTAGAGGAAAAATGACTACCAAGCACAAATTAGGAAAAACCAATGCAAGGGCTGTGTAAAAATAAATTATTAATAAATTATGTACGGTAGTTGACTTTACCCTTCGTAAATTCAAATAAAAAATCCCACAGAAGATGTCAGACACAGCATGTTATATATATAACACTCAAATGTTATCATATAAATACACAATACTTCAGTATTTATTGATTTTATGATGTACAATTCTGAAATGGTTAACTATAAAAGATTAAACACTATAAGGATTTTTATGAAGTGAAACTTACTCTATCAAGAAAAATTGCCTAGGATCATCTAGTATACACATTATTATTATTATTATTATTACAGATTTATATAGCGCCATTTATTCCATGGCGCTTTACATATGAAAAGGGAAAATATAGACAGGTACAATAAACGTGTGCTAGACAAGGGACACACAAGTACAGAAGGAGAGAGGACCCTGCCCGCGAGGGCTCACAGTCTACAGGACACATGAAGTATGTTCTATTACTTTGGTACCTCAAATGCATTTTAAAAATTCCTTTGTAATCTACAAGTTCTGAAAACCATATGAAAAATAAAAACGGCAGTTTGCTAGTGGGATGTATGTAGGAAGCTATCAAAACAGTGCACCTCTTCTCTGACATTATTCACAATAGTGCCGACGATGGCCAAATTTGAAATGTAAAACTGTTTTTGCTGTTGGCTGTAACACCACAAATCCTTGCTCTTTAGTCTCTTAAATTCACCTTACACATAAAACTGCTGACCATCCTAAGAAAAAATTCCAGAATTGCGGTTAAAGTTTACCTTGCCTACCTTGAAAAAGGAAAAAAATGTAATCATAAAGTTATATGGATGTCAAAATTGTACCAAACTACAATTTTCCCTTTTAAATACAAGCCCTTACATAGCTACAAAGACGGAAAAATATAAAAAAGTTATGGGTCTCAGAATTTAGCAGCGCAAACCAATTTTTGTAACAGTAGTAGGACATAAATAAAACTATACAAAATAGCAGTGAATGCCATGAAAACAAAACCCAAAACAGTCACAGAATTACTGTTTTTATAAGTCCACTGCACAAAGATTATATTTTCTATTTTCCAATATATTACAGGATAAAATGAATAGTGCCATTAAAAACTACATTCCCCTCATGAAACTTTGTAGATGGAAAAATAAAAAAGTTATGGCTCTCAGAATGCAGGAATAAAAAGACAAAAATTATTAAAAATAGCTGGCTGTGAAGAAAGGGGGTTAATATTGTATGCAAAAAGAAAACATTGCACTTCAATACATGTAGAATAAATATATGAAATCATAAACATCTCATAAAAAATAAGATATAATTGTGGCATTATAACTATGATGCATGACAAACCTTTCTATTTATCTATCTATCTATCATCTATCTATGTAGCTATCCATCTATCTATTCATTTATTTGTCTATCATCTACTATTTTAATTTCTTAATAATGTACAAACCATATGATTTATTTTATATATATAGCTTAAATCCATTTCACTATTGTTGAACCATTTAATTTGTTATTTATGTCCAAAGGTCAATGGAATTCCCCAAGGGTTGAAAAGAGTTAAATATATTTTAATAGTTGCTTTTCTGTGATGCTCTCCTTTCATTGCTTTTTAGCTAGACTTTTAAGGCCTAAAAAAACCTTTATCAGTTTCCCGTTTGTTACATTATTTAGATTCAGAACAAAACACAGCATGCTCTCTGCTGCCTATTACTTCAGTCTACTGATTCTTTTAAGCTTCCAAGCTGTATTTGGCCATCACCAGTAAAGCAGGTACATTAGTTATTATTTTCCATATTTCTTAGGAATCTCATGAAAAGAAGTTCTTCTTCAGCACTGATTCATGACCAAAACAGTAGTGTAAAATCTATAAGTAAAAGGTGTAAATTTCTGCTTTCCAGATCAGAGGCTCATTTGAACCTAAATCTAGTTGTATTTCTTCTAAACAGCATGCGCCGCTTACACACTGAGCAAGAATAATATAGCAAGCTTTTTGTAAATCTCATGCTATGCTTTTTGTAAGAGAGAAAGTTTCTTTATCCTTGTTGTTTCTGGAATGACAAAATAAGCTTTAGCAGTCATACTGAATTATTACATTTGTTGGCATACGACAGAATTTGCAATTTCGACATCCTCAAATCAAAATCCTATATAACTTAGTTTAAACAATGTTTACAGGAAGTATAAAGGGTCTTCAAAAGTCAGACATTTATGTCATGCACAGGATATGCCTGACAGATGCAGATCCTATTGCTGAGACCAACATCTACGTAGAGAACAGGGGTCTGGTTTGGTGATGACTTCATTCTGTCACATGCTACTGGCTGAAATATTAGATCAATGAATGTTCAGCACATTTCACTGGTAAAACATCTGTGATTACCAGAAATGAACAGTAAATCAATGGAGACAAAGAGAGTAGAGCTAATTCGCAATTGCTGTATTGCTTGCCTGGTAGTGCCGCTATGAAGTACAGAATACTTGTACATTGCTGCACTCTACTTGTGCAAAGACAAGTTGTTACCTTATATACCGGGTGAGAGAAGGTCAGTTTTTACTATATGCTACGTGTACTGTACAGAACACTTAAGAAATTTTGTGCTTTTGTAAATCTTAATTTGGATGATTTTGGAACCAGCTACTTGTTTTCCATGGTGTCATACTGTAACCTTCACAAGAGTTAACAAAACATCTGCAGTTTGAAGAGTTATTGTAGTGGTTTTACATGTCTCTTTTGGGATGTTATTTATTTGTGTCATTTTATACAGTTATTTTTCCAGGTATTTTGAGTGTTATATTAAGATGCCTAATCTGAATGCCTTCAACTTACAGTTTTGATACAAATGTTGTTGAACTCAAAAACTTCACTAAACGACCACAGACAAAATTAATGGGTGTGCACACATTTTGATTGATATAAATTTTGTTATCACACTTGGCTCCTGCTTTTTGCTCTCAAGAAATGTGTAATCAAAGCAATAAAAAAACACCTTTTCAGTGGTTGTCCGGTCTTAGGCTACTTTCACGCATCAGGTTTTTTCCATCAGGCAGGATCTGGCTATTTTTAGAAAAACATGACCAGTAACAGAAACACAGTAACATGACCAGATGTGATCTGCATACTTCCAGCCACATTCCAACTAGATGGGTGTGGCCTCTCTCAATAGCAGTGTAGAACAGTGACTTAGTAGTTAGCATTATTGCTTTTCATTGAGGGGTCTGCGGTTCAAATCCCACAAAGGACAACATCTGAAAGAAGTTGGTATTTTCTCCAGTGTTTGCGTGGGCTTCCTCTGGAACTCCAGTTTCCTCTGACACTCCAAAGTAATTCTGATAGGGAATTTAGAATATGAGTCCAAATGAGGACAGTGATTATAACATATGTAAATCACTGTGGAATATTATGGCATTATATAAGCAAATAAATGAAAGTCAATGAATTTATGCCATTGGCTGCAACACAACCCCAAAGCTTGATGGATCCAGCCCTATGCTTAATAGTTGGCAAGATGTTCTTTTCCTGAAATGACTTTTTTTCTGCACACATACCTTTGATCATTGTGGCCAAAGAGTTCTATCTTAACCTCATCGGTTCACAGGACTTGCTTCTAAAATACATCAGGATTTTTTAGATGTTTCTTTGCTTACTTTTGATGCTAAATATTATGGTGAAGAAGCAGGAGAGGTTTTCTTCTAGTGACTCTCCCATGAAGGCCATATTTGTGGAGGTGTCTCTGAACACTAGAACAATATACCACAACTCAGAGTCTGTAAAATCTTTCTGAAGATCTTTTGCAGTCAGGCAGGAGTTTTGGTTTGCATCTAGCAGTCCTACGAGCTACTCTCACTGAAATTTTGCTTGGTCTACCAGATTTTTTCTTGACTTCTACTGGTCCTGTTAACTGCCATTTATTAATTACATTTTGAACTGAGGAGAGGGTAACTTGAAAATGCTTTGATATATTCTTAAAGCCTTCTCCTGCTTTGTGGGCCCCCACTATTTTCATTTTCAGAGTGCTAGGCAGCTGTTTAGAAGAACTCATGGGTGCTGTTTTTTGGCACAAGGTTAGAGGAGTCTTTGATTTTATAAAGCTTTGAAATTTGCATCACATGGCCTTTCTTAATGATGATAATGAAAAAGACATAAACCTAACAGGTTAATTAAGGTATGAAACCTTGGCAAAATTAATCTGGGCTCACAAATTTTCAATGGTGCCCAAACTTTTGGATTGGTCCTTTTTTACTTTTTGCAATTTTTAAAATGAAAAGATGTCAATTTTTTTTTTACTAAAATACAAATGAATTGTGTTATATTTAACTTTAAGTCTTTTGGAAATTATTTCATTTAAACTTGCTTAACTGTTAACGATAACAGAAATTTTGAACAGCGGTGCCAAAACTTTTACATGCCACTGTAAGCCTATCAGCTATCCAGTTTCTGAGCCTACATGGTTATTAACCCCTTTATTCCATCCGACGTACTGTTCCGTCCATGTGACCTGGTACTTAATTCCCAGGGACGGAATAGTACGTCATGCCCTTTAATGCGACATCGCGACTTAAGTCGCGGTGATCGCATTAAAATTCCGACGCCATTTTACCTCTAGGAAGATGGTGTCGGCATCCCGGGCAGTGTCCTCCCCCATCCGGAGTCCCGAGCGCTGTGATTGGCTGTTCAATCCTGAACAGCCAATCACAGGCTTTCTCACTGTTTCAGCCAATTAGATTGGCTGAAACAGAGAGATCCGAGGCTAGGATCGAGTACCGATGTACTCGATCCTAGGATGGTGCCTAGAATCATACATACCTCCCACAGGATTGGCGCGATCGCTGATCATATCGATCGCGCCAATCGCAGGGCACAGACGCAGTATTACCACGCTGTGCCCTGCCAGTTCCTGCTGGATCGATGTTATAGCTGCTCGCGCCAATCGCAGGGCGCAGCACGTTGTTATCTCACTGTGCCTTGCTGCTGACCTGTTGGATCGGTGATGTTATAGCACCGATCCTGCTAAAGAGGCTCAGGACAGGCCCAGCAGGGCCTGCAGGAGCTGATTGGCACGATCGATGTCATCGTCGATCGCGCCAATCACAGGGCACAGCGGCGGTCTGACCACTGTGTGACCGCGCTGTGCCCTGCAGGTGACCTGGCTGTGACCTGCCTAGGATCGGAGCTGTGAGCTCTGATCCTAGGCATGTTGCCAGGGTAACCAGGAGAGCTCTGATTGGTGGGATCATGTTATGATGGATCCCACCAATCACAGGTCACAGCAGCAATATGACCGCTCTGTGACCTGTCTCACCTGGCTCTGACCTGTGTGTGACCGCTCTGCAGGGGTCCTCACACTTGCTGAGGATTCCTGCAGAGCAGTCATACTACCAGATCTCCTCCTGTGCTGGGCCTTGTAGTTCTGAAGAAAGAAGAAAGAAGACAGATGAAAGAAGATAGAATAAAGAAGAGAGACTACAACCGCAAGTGTTGATCCCTGTCTCTCTCCCCATCCCCCCTTCCCC
>VIAB01037381.1:9898-19946 GCA_009801035.1 Oophaga pumilio
TGTAATCATTACATTATGGAAAATAATGAAATTTAGCACTATAATGCTAATTTTTTGAGAAGGACCTGTATATTAGTGCGGGCTCAACTGAACAGATTACAGTCCTCTCCCTCTCAGCATCTAGCTGAGACTGCCAACACTAGAAGTCTTTTCTTCCTCCCAAATACAAAAAGGAGATATATTTAGTATGTTCTCCTAGAGGAAACTTTGCACAAAGAAGAGGTATGATTCTACCAGTCTTAGTATCATCTTCTGCCTGTGCTCCAGCAGCTTCCAGCACCAAACAGAAGTGTTCAGCTCCATGCACAGCTTACACTGAACGTGCTGCAGCTTCCACATATTTCTCTGCAGCACCAACACACTGACTGCTCAGCTTTCCTAGCTGACCTGTGTGGACTCCATTCAGAGACATATTCTGGTTTGTCTCTCTCCCAGCTACAGTTCACATTTTGGCTGGGCTTTCTTCAGCTGTAACACACTCCTCTCTGCTCAACTCATAATAGACTTACGCAACATTTCCTGGTTCTGAGTCAAAGCTAGCCTGGTGCATCTAATTAAGACATGCAGTGCTAGGATTTAACACAGCCCTACCTGGCTTTGCTACATTGTATACACCAGTATGAAAAAAAGTGAAATTAAAATTGCGTAATATTTGAAATGTGTATATACTGAGCTTTATGGGAAATTATTTTATACAAGATTCTAAAAGGTCTTAAGTGACAAAAACATATTCCAATAAAAAATATATAATTTCTTTAATAAAACAGAATGAATGTGCTAGCTGTCTAAGCTGTCCACTATCCTTCAGGTTTCATATATTGTTGATACAATGTAATCTGTGATTAAATATCCACTGATATCATCTTGGATAAAATGTGCTGTGATGTTGCAAGCTGCGCATTGAGAAACAATTTATTTGGCATCTGACTGTAAGCATAATTCACTTTGCATATTGTTAATTCTCTATTCTTACTGGCATCCTGCAAGTTTCAAGTCTTTATTTTATAGCATGTTGACATAAGGAAATGGTTTTGGTTTGTAATAAGTACAGAATGATTACCACCAGTTAAAATGCCGAGAACATCCAATGTCTCCAGTGATTGTGGTTTATATTTCACAATGTGAGTAATAACTTGTGAGAATGAAACAGTACAGTTGGTAGCAGTAAATATGAATGTGAATAATTAATAGGTATTTAATAGCGATGATTGGGCACTTTGGACTGCTCGTGTGCTCGACGCGAGTAAGAAGTAAAATGGAAATCAATGAGAAAACCAAGATTCTTTCCAGCAGAACCTCCAGGAGGTATGAGGGGTATTAAAATTGCTGAAATGGATGGAAAAAGAGCTCAAATGAAATGGGAACAGCATGGAGAAGATGCCTGGATGCATCTCTAACTCACAGGTCGTTGTCAGAGTATTACACCACTTTTATGGGCTGTCAATAAAACATACCAAACTGAAGAGAAAATGGATTTTACAGTAAAAAAAATTAGAAAACATTATTTCCAGTTTAATGACCAGTATATAAGGCAAATAAAAAAAGAGAAAAACCCACCCCTTAGGCTATGTTCACTCATAGCATTTTTGCTGCATTTTTGCACTCTTATTGCTTTCAATGATGAAAAAGTGCAGCAGTTTTCCATTTCAGTAAGGGAAAAAAAGGAATAAGGAATCGTGTGCATGAAATTTTTGAATTTTTTTCCCAATTGTACGGAGTGGGACTCTTAGACTGGTGAAGCCTATGCAGTAGAGGATAGCTTCAGAAAGAATTTTTTCCCCATTTGAAAGCAGTGAGACTCCTAGACTGTTAAAGTGTATGAACTATGTGCAAAGGCTGCCAAAAATTAGAAGGAGGCACTCAAATACACCCTGGAGCACACGAAGAGTAGGGTCTCAAAAAACATTTATGTTTAAAAAGAGTGGAATTTCTGTGGCCAACAAAAAGAAGTACTGGATTCAAGGCCACTGTTCAGGGTACAACTGGCACAACAAGGACCTACAGGCATCCGGCTCTGATTTTGCTCTAGCTAAGGTGGTCGCCAGTTCCTCCTGGGCCGGCTCTGGGCATCAGGCAACCATGAGGCTTCATTTTTTTATCTCATTAGAGACCTTTGCCAATGAAAATTCTTGAACCATGTGGGGGTAACTTCTTCAACCCACTACTTGGGTAAAGAACACCACAAGTCCTTTGTCCATATATTCATACAAGAGGTGAATTTGGCCCTTTCTCCCATTGTATGAATGCATCTTTATTTTTATTGTACACGGAGTTGAGGCAAATCTGAGACTCGCAGGCTGCAGTCACTTCTCCTTCCCTGCTTAAGTTGATTCCATGGGATTTTAGTGCCGCCGGAGCATAATAACTAATAGGCGCCTCCGCCTGCCAAATGAAAATGCTGACAAGATGACCGTTCTATGCTTGGATATGCTGCTTGTATTTGAGTTTGGGAGACAGCGTGTTTTTCAATTGCATTTGATGTAAGATCATACTAGCTATTCAAAAACTTATATTATACTTTAATCATGATGTAAGGGTATAATATCTTCACTACCGCAGATTAGGACCGACATCAGATAAATTTCTGGTTACTTCTGAATTCAGCCTTTTTTCTAGTTTGTAACCAGATTATATTGTTTCAAAAATGAGTTTAGTTATGATCTCTATTAGGACCTAGCCTTATGCATATACTTTCACCCACCTTTTTCTATCCTTCAGCCAATTTAAGCTATATTTTACAACACCTTGTTTTTAATTTTTTTTTGAACAGACAATTTCACCAGGGAATCTGGTAAGGTGCTTCGTAGATAGAAAAACAGAGGTTACAAATAAATTAATCTGAATAATGCCTTCAAACAAATATCTCAAATCAATAGATTGGATTTATTGAACCATAGTGATGATCTCACTGCCAGTCTAATTCATCTTGACAATACAATGAGGAGTAATGTTCCCCCCCAAAAAATCATTAATAAAAACTAAGTAATAGAAGAAATAAAAATTATGCAAGAAACAATAATAATCTGATCACTTTCTCTACTCAGTACAGACCACAATATTATGACATTATACAGATTATTAAAAAATATTTAACTATTCTAAATCAAGACATTTATCTTTCTAATATTTTACAAAATACAGGTATCAGATATGTAGTAAAAAAAAAACGCCGACATTATATATGTAACCTTGATAAGGACAGTTGGTTTGAGGATGCAGCAGCAAGGACTGTAACCCAATCAACCCTGAGTAGATTCTTGTAATCTGCTATATCCACTCCTCCAGCTTAACTAGCTTAGCTTAACCCTAAAAAAATTGCAGATAAGAGTGGTATTATTAGAGAATAGAATATTTATATTATAACTGAAAGGAATTTTGCTTGTATATGGCAGTATCAAGGACTGTAACGCAAACAACCCTGACTAGATGCCTGTAATACACTATTCCTACTCTGCCAGGTAACCCTACATGAATTGCAGATAATAGCAATATTATTAGAGAATGTAATCTATTTAAATTGTCACTGAAATAAATTTTGCTTGTATGTGGCAGCACCAAGGACTGTAAGGCAAGCAACGCTGCTCTAAGTGCCTCTAATTGACTATTCCTACTCCTACTCCAGCTGTATTATAGAATAGAATCTATTTGAATTAGCCCTAAAAAGGGCTGTTGGTTTAATGTTGAACCAGCAAGTAATGGAACACTATATACCACACAGTCCCTTCTGCAGCAGCGTCTCTCCCTACACTATTTCTGGGTACAATGCAGCCAAGATGGAGTAACTGGGTCTTATATAGACCAAATGACATCATGCGGCAGACCAAACACAGTAATGCCAGTAGCCAACCTGGCTACAGCATTACCGTGATTGGCTGGCAATCCTTGCATGTTTAGTGGCTAAAAATCAGGTGCCAAACATGCAGTGCGGGGTATCGAGCGTTGCACCAGAGTACCCGGATACTTGATCGAGTGTCGAGCGTCTTGAGCACCAGGATGCTTGATTGAGCCCTGAGCAGCATGCTCGCCCATCACTGGTATTTAAATGAA
The DNA here is from genome assembly GCA_009801035.1 of Oophaga pumilio. Taxonomy (NCBI): domain Eukaryota; kingdom Metazoa; phylum Chordata; class Amphibia; order Anura; family Dendrobatidae; genus Oophaga; species Oophaga pumilio. The sequence continues at coordinate 13,946 of VIAB01037381.1, forward strand.
ATGTACATTACATTATTAGTTATCACTCCTGGCTTTGGCAAAGACCTCATTCACACATCCATGTTGCAACTATGTGTTTTATCCTTTTCCTCATGGAAAGAACAAGTAATCATGGTGCTATTCACATGTCCATGTTTTTCCTAAGACTATGTGTCCATGTGAAACTCACAAAGACATGTTCATTTTCTTCTGACAGCATGGATGAAAAGGACCAATTCAAGTCTATGGGCCTGTCAAAATCAAATACAGCACACGAATGGCATCAGTGTGCCATTTTTGATTAGCATTGCAAAGTATAGGAAACGTTTTGTTAGCTATTTATCCATCTGTGACAAACACTGATGTAAATATGGACACATGGAACAAACACTGATGACAAGGTACCATTTTCTTCACAGATGTGTTTAAACACAGACGTGTGAATGAGGCCTACCAAACAATTTCATAATCCCATACAACCGGCCATAATGTCCATTTCAGAACATGTAATCCACTTCCAAAAAATGCCTCTGTAATATGCTATTAGTATTTCTCTGTTTCTTTACAAAGGTTAGCATGATTTGACAATTTTACTAAATAAGGCCAATTTCACACATTAGCATTTTCTGGTATGTATGCTATCCTTTATATTTAGGGATAGATCATGGCTCCATTACAATAACTGTACCTTGTCATATTCAGGGCTGTATTTGCCACTAAGGCGGGTGCCTAGGGCGGCAGTTTGCCGGGGGCAGAACCATCATGAAGAAAAAATTTTTTTTAAATTTCCCCCTTCTTCTTACCTCGTGGACTAGGCATCAATACCGCCATCTTTATCAGATCCCTGCTCCAAGTGAAGAAGATAACCCCTAGAGGTAAAGGAGCTATGATGAAGTCATGCCCATGTGACTTATGGGTGGAGCTATGCTACAGATAGGCAGGAAATTAAATATTTTCTCAGGCAGGAAGCAGCAGAAGGAACACTGGTGACAGGTAATTAGGGAACAGTGGTACATGGGGTGCAAGCTATGTGTTGGGGTACATATGGGGTGCAAACTAAACATGGGGGTACATATGGGGATTCAGGCTACTTATGGGGATGCAGGCTACATACGCGAGTGCAGGTTATATATGGGGTACATATGGGGGTGGGTGCGAGCTATATGTGGGGGGTACATATTATGTGGGGGTACATATGGGATGCAGACTCTGTGTGGTGGTACATGGGGGTGCTGACTCTATGGGGGTACCTATACAGGTGCAGGATGTGTGCGAGGGTACATTTGGGGGCACAGGCTGTATGTGGTGTGTACATGAAGGGTGCAGGGTCTATGGGGAGTACATAAGTGGTGCAAGCTGTATGTGGGGTGTATATGAGGGTGCAGGATGCTTGTGAGGGTACATGGGGGTGCCGTGGAGAGTGATCTGCTGCCTGCAACATCCTTCAAGCAAGACCGGTTTGGCAGTGGGTGTAACAATTATGTAGGTACTATGGAATCTGATTGCGTGGGATAAAATAGATCTGAGACCAAAGTAGAGACAAATGAACTGTATTTTAACAAAATAAAAAGTATAACAAAAACTAACAGAGGCTCTCCTGCAATTACGGCGAAATGAACAGCAAAAACCAGAAGTGTCCAGCAAACGTAATAGTGGTGCGCTTCAGCTAAAGCAAACAAGGCCAACGGTAATATAACTCAAGAGTGTGAACTGCACTGATACATGAAAGTCAAACAATAGTGTGAAGGCACTTATATGTGGAAGTCCAGCAATAATACGAAGTAAGAGTGCGACCAGCACTTATACGTGGAAGTTCAGCAGTAGTTAGAGGCAAGAGTGCGAACGGCACTTATACGTGGAAGTCCAGCAATAATACAAAGCAAGAGTGCGTCCGGTACTTCTACGTGGAAGTCCATAACTTTGCAGACAGAGGAGACAACACCTTTCATGGAAGTCCAGAAAATCACGGGTGGAGCATAACAAGGAGAAGATCCTTAAGAGTACCTTTTAGGGCTGAACAAGTCCCACTCAAGTCCCGCACAGCAGTCCGCAAAAGACACAGTCTTAAGCCCCCATCTCACATAGCGAGATTGCTAGCGAGATCGCTGAAGCGTCACCGATTTTGTGACGCAACAGTGACCTAGCCAGCGATCTCGCTACATGTGACACGCAGCCTCGACCGGCCCCCCTGCTGGATATCGCTGATCGTCCTCGAATGCCCTGGACCATTTTTTCATCGTTGGTGTCCCGCTGGCCAGCGCGCATCGTTGTGTTTGACCCCAACGAGCAACCTCGTTGGCGACGCAGAACTCAGGGACGCAGGCGGGAATCGTCAAAAGAGCTGCAGTGTAACAAGGTACCAACGACCGCCGAGGTCGCTATATGGATCGCAGAATCGTTGTTGCATCGCTAAAGAGATCTGCCTGTTTGGCAGCTTACTAGCGACCATTTAGTGACGCACCAGCGATCCTTACCAGGTCGTATCGCTGTCAGGATTGCTGGTGCATCGCTAAGTGAAACGGGACCCTTAGAAGTCAGGACAGTAGATAACCCCACAAGGATCCGGAAGAAGCTCAGAGGACTGAAGGCAACTGGTAGTGGAGAGGCAGAGCACCAAGTAACGAGCAGTAGCAGGGACTCCAGAGGCAAGCCAGGAGGAAGCTCAAAAGCAAACAGCAAGAAAATACTCAGGCAAGTAGGAACACCCGACCTGGACTTAAATAGCAGGATAAACAGGAAGTTCGAGGACAGGGCGAGGAATAAGACTCCATCTTGGACAAGGGTAAACCAAGCTCAATGGAAAATCCAGAATCCTTACAGTGGGTCAGTAATGGTGTGGGGAGGCATTTCTTTGGAGAGCTGCACAGCATTCCATGTGCTAGCTTGAGGTACCCTGACTGCCATTAGGTACTGGAATAATATCCTCAGACCCATTGGGAGACTATATGCAGATGCAGTGGGTCCTGAGTTCCTTCTGATGCTTGACAATGCTAGGCCTCATGTGGCTGAAGTGTGTCAGCAATTCCTGCATGATGAAGGCATTGATGTTATGGACTAGCCTGCCGTTCCCCAGACTTGAATCTAATCAAGCACATCATGTCTCTTTCCATCCACCAACGCCACGTTGCACCATAGACTGTCCAGGAGTTGACTGATGCTTTAATCCCTCAGGAGAACATCGGTTGCCTCATCAGGAGCATGCCCAAAATTATAGGGAGGTCATACAGGCACATGGATGCCACACACTCTACTGAGCATCATTTCCTTGTCTTAAGGCATTTCCACAGAAGTTGGATCAGCCTGTAATTTGATTTTCCACTTTGATTTTGAGTATAATTCCACATCCAGACCTCCATAGGATATTAATTTTCATTTACATTAATCATTTTTATGTTTTGTTGTTCTCAGCTCATTCCACTATGTAATGAATAAAGATTTGCAACTGGAATATTTTATTCAGTGATATCTAGGACGTGGTATTTTAGTGTTCCCTTTTTTTTTATGCAGTGTATGATATCCCAAATACAGCACGTATAGAAATCCATGGCCTACACTGCATTTCTGTGTGCCTTTGATTTTACATAGATGCAATCAGAGGTCTTGAGAAAATAAATAATCCCGTACTGAATTGAAAGTCATATTCGGGAGGTATTGCCCCATAGGGCATTGACTCTTGGCCATAGTAGGGAGCCTAATATAAGCATCATACATTGGCACACAAAGTGCACCTGGTTGTTAGAATGGACTGAAAGGCTCTTTCTGTGTACAAGTTTCATGCATACACATGTCTATCGTCTTGCATGCCATTGCTGCTGCTTTACTTCTCAAAGACTACTCTGTGACCCTAGGTATGGCGTCTTTATACAGATAATCATGTGTACAAAGATTGTATATGCCTGAACACCCAGATCAGATACCAGAAAACAGCCTGAACTGATGACATTTCCCATGAAAGATTTGAATCAAGAAAGAGAGGATAAGGAGTATTTAGTTTTAGACAAAAGAGTGTCATTCAACTCAAATCATTCTTTCCACTATCAGAGCAGAAACTTGGTTTGTGTAACATCTTTATCTGAAAAGACATTTATCTACCCTGGATAATTAAGATTTAATGGAAACATTAACCTTGTTGTAATCATTTGGCTGACCTGCAATTCATCTCAACAAACAGAGAAGTAGGGATTTGTCACCTAGCATTTTATATTTGACATTCAAAGGAACAATGGCTAGCACAGTAGGACTATGCAAATGTGCTCTGGGAATAGAATTGGCTGGTAAGTTGTGTATGTTAAATAACGATCATATCACTCTTTGTTTACCGTACCTACATCCTTTCTTTCAATGCAAAAAGTTCATGCCAATTAAAGAATAAGTCTAAAAGGGCTTGTGCACACCACCGTAGTTTTGGTCCAAGTGGTATCCGTAAAAAAAAAACACAAATCACACTTAGCTCAATGTTATTCAATGGAGCAGTGCAGATGACGTTTTTTTTTTCATACATCAATTCTCTCAGTGTAAGGCCGGGGTCACACTTGTGAGAAACTCGCTCGAGTCTCGCACCTCAACACCCGGCACTGCTGCCAGCTCTCGGGACTGGAATGTGCGGCTACATGTATTTCTATACAGCTGAACGCAAGCGGCAGCAGTGCCGGGTATTGAGGTGCGAGACTCGTGCGAGTTTCTCGCAAGTGTGACCCCGGTCTAAAAATCACAGTTTCCCCTGTAAAGCCGATGAGACTGATCCATTCATGTCAATGGGTGCACAAAAAAATTTGGATGTCAAATGAAGCCACAGTATAACATTCAATTTTTATGGAAACATTGCATTTCAAGATTATAGGAAACTGTAAATGGTCTAAAAATGATTAATAGCTGCTACTGTAAAAAAAAATATATTGCATACGGACTGAACACGGATGACAAGTGAGAAAAAAATCCTCCCACTTTTTTGGATGAAACTGTAAGCAGATTGCAGGATGCAGTGACGCAAGAAAGGCAGAGCAAGGGTTAACAATTTAATTTAACGGTAACATACTCTTCGCAGGGAGATGAATGGTTAACAGGGGAATTGATTAGAAAAATATATAACCACAATGCGGCAACAGTCCACGCAATTAACTTATTGTGTCCGGGGCTTTCTTGGTCACGGAAGGTCCGATGGGGGCAGTAATCCTGGCAACGGCCAGTGTAGTGTCCTCAGGGGAGATGCCACAGCTCATGGTATATCTTCTGGCGGCAACGGGCGGTCTCCAGTTTTTACCTGTTGAGCCAATTAGTCCACAAACTTGTGCAACCAAAGTCCAGGGAGCTGCGTACAGTCTGTCAATAAGGGGGGTCTGCTGTGTGCTGTCCGGCATAAAGGGCCACAACGAACAGTCCTGAACACGGCCCCCGTTCCTGGCCCGCGTGCGGCATTAAACATAATGGAGCCCACGGCTTTTCCTCTGCTGCTAGGCTCAGCGACGCTCTTATGTACAGCCGACCACAGTATGAGGAGCACTCTGCGCACACACCTGCCGTCTCTGCCGGCGGGACATTTTTTGTTGCCTTGCACGCTTTTCTTTTTACCACGCTCCCTGCTTCCAAGTGAAGAGGTCTGTCTGGTCCACTGTTCTTTCCCCCGGACAACTTAGAATGCAGCCTCGACAGTTCCGGACCCGGTCTTCCTCCTTACAAAACTCTGAACAATTTTGTATTTGGTTGTGAGAACCTAGCCTAATGATAAATCCGCTCCCCCTTTGCCTGCTTCACAGCGTTTGCAGAAACATTTCACTGTTTTTGGTGCATCTGTAAATATATCACTGTCATCAATAGATGTTTTTTCCACTGTGTCTTCTGGGACATGCAGTGGGCAGCTAAAGCCGTCAGACATACTCCTGACTTCACTTCACTCCTGAGAGATCTGCTGAAGCACATGGATGAGATTTCAAGTGCGAGCATGAGCTTGACCAAGCACCAGAAATCCAGCCATGATCTGCAGTACATTGGTGCTATAACTTAAGGGCCCGTCTCACATAGCGAG